>JAJSOF020000027.1:42979609-42989609 GCA_025594305.2 Periplaneta americana | reverse complement strand
ATCTCTATCTTCTTCTATCTATCTAATCTATTCTATCTATTTATTCTATCTATCTTCTTCTATATTCTGTCTATTCTATCTATCCTATCTATCTATTCTATTCCATCTATCTATTCTATCTATTCTATTCTTTTATCTATCTATTCTGTTTATTCTATTTATTTATCTATTTTATTCTATCTATTCTATTTATTCTATTTATTCTATTCTATCTAATCTATTTATTTTATCTATAATCTATCTATCCATCTATTCTATTTATTTATTCTTATCTCTATATCTATTTATTTATTCCATTCTATCTATCTATTCTATTCTATATTTTATTCTATTCCAGCTTTTCTATATCTATTTATCTATTCTATTCTATTATATTCTATCTATTCTATTCTATCTATTCCATTCCATCTATCTATTCTATTCCATCTATTCTATTCCATATATCTATTCTCTTCTATCTATTTTATTCCATTCATATTCTATATCATTCTATATATTCTATTCTAATCTATCCTATTCTATCTATTCTATTCTATCTCTTCTATTCTATCCTATACTATTCTATCTATCTCCTCTTCTATCCTATTATATCTACCTATTCCATTCTATCTATTCTATTTCTATCTATCCTAAACATTTCTATTTATTCCATTAAATCTATTCTATTCTAATCTATCTATCTTAGTCTATTCTATGTATTCTATTATAACTATCTATTCTATTCAATGTATCTCTCTATTCTATCTATTCTATTCCATCTATTCTATCTATACCATTCCATTCTATCTATTCTATTTCTATCTATTCTGTTTTTCATATCTTATCTATTCTATTCTTATCTATCTACTTTATTCATCTATTTTAATCTATCCATCTTATATTCTATCTATTTTGTTCTATTTATTCCATCTGTCTATTCTATTCTATATATTCTATCATCTATCTATTTTATTTTATCTATTCTATTCTATTCCATCTAATTCTATTCTATTCTATCTATTATATCTTTCTATTCTTTCATATTTATTTCATTCTATCTAGTTATATCATTTTATCTATTCTATCTATCCTTTCTATCTTGTATTCCATCTATTTCTTCTATTTTTGTATTCTCTATCTGTCTATTCTATTCTATTCCATTCTACCTATTTATCAATTTTATCCATTCTATTCTATTCTATTCTATATATTCTATCTATCTATCTATTCTATTCCATCCATCTGTTCTATTATTCTATTCTTTCATCTATCTATTCTGTTCTATCTATTCTATTCTATCTATCTTCCATATTATGTATCTATCTTCTACTATCTATCTATCTATCTATCTATCTATCTATCTATCTATCTATCTATCTATCTATCTATCTATCTATCTATCTATCTATCTATCTATCTATCTATCTATCTATCTATCTATCTATCTATCTATCTATCTATCTATTCTATTCTATTCTATCTGTCTCTATCTATCTATCTATTCTATCTATCTATCTATTCTATCTATCTATCTATTCTATCTATCTATCTATCTATCTATCTATCTATCATCTATCTATCTATCTATCTATCTATCTATCTATCTATCTATCTATCTATGTATCTAGTTCTATCTATCTATCTATCTATCTATTCTTCTATTATATTGTCTATTGTCTATCTATCTTCTATCTATCTATTCTATCTGTTCTATCTATGTATCTATTTATTCTATTATCTGTATTATCTTCTATTGTTCATTCTATTTCTTCTATCTATCTATTCTGTCCGTCCGTCGTCCGTCTGTCTGTCTGTCTATTCAATCTGTCAATTCTATCTGTCTGTATTTTATCTATCTATCTTTTATCTATCTATCTATCTATCTATCTATCTATCTATCTATCTATCTATCTATCTATCTATCTATCTATCTATCTATCTATCTATCTATCTATCTATCTATCTATCTATCTATCTATCTATCTATGTATCTATCTATCTATCTATCTATCTATCTATCTATCTATCTATCTGTCTGTCTATCTGTCTATCTATCTCTGTCTATCCTATCTATCTGTCTATCTATCTATCTATCTATCTATCTATCTCTATCTATCTATCTATCTATCTATCTGTATCTGTCTGTCTGTATCTATCTATCTATCTATCTATCTATCTATCTATCTATCTATCTATCTATCTATCTATCTATCTATCTATCTATCTATCTATCTATCTATCTATCTATCTATCTATCTATCTATCTATCTATCTATCTATCTATTCTGTTCTATTCCATCTATTCCGTTCCATCTCCCTGTTCTATTCCATCTATCTATTCTATGCTATCTTCTATTCCATTCTATTCTATTCTACTCTATCTATTCTATTCTATCCTATTTTATTCTATCTATCCTGTTCTATCCTCTTATATCTGTCATATTCCATTCTGTCTATCCTATTCTATTCTATCTATTATATTCTATTCTATGCTATTCTATTCTATTCTATTTTACTCTATCTATTCTATTCTATCCCATGTTATTCTATCTATCCTGTTCTATCCTATTATATCTGTCATATTCTATTCTATCTAATCTATTCTATCTATCCTATTCTATTCTATCTATTCTATTATAACTATCTATTCTATTCTATTTCTCTATGCTATTCTATCTATCTATTCTAATCTACCGAACTATTCTATCTATTTATTCTGGTCTATCTATGCTATTCTATCTATGCTGGTCTAACTATCTATTCTATTCTATCTATTTTATTCTATCTATTTTATTTTATATTATTCTATTCTTTCTATTCTCTTCGATCTATTCTATTCTATCCATCTGTTCTAATCTATCTATTCTATTCTCTATATCTATTCTGTTCTATCTATTCTATTCTATTCTATCTATTCTATTCCATCTATTCTAATCTATCAATTCCATATATTCTGTTGTATCTATTCCATCTGTCTATTTTATTCTATCTATTCTATTCTATCTATTTATTGTACTATGCTAAGCTATTCTATCTATTTTATCTCTCCATTCTTTTCGATCTATTCTATCTATCTATTCTGTTCTATTAATCTATTCTATTATATCTTTTCCATTCTCTATTTATTCCATTCTATCTATTCTATTCTGTCCTTCTGTTCTATTCTTTCCATTCTATTCCTTATATCTATTCTGTTCTATCTATTCTATATATCTATTGTGTTCTATTTATTCTATTCTGTCTATCTTTTCTATTCTATCTTTTCTATCCACTCTATTCTATTTTATCTATCTGCTCTATTTTATCTATTCTATTCTATATATCTATTCTCTTCTATATATCTATTCTATTCTAAATATTCTATTCTATCTATTATATCTATTATATATTATCGATCTTTTCTATTCTATCTACCTATTCTATTCTATCTATTCTATTCCATCTATTCCATTCCATCTCTCAATTCTATTCTATCAATTTTATTCCCTCTATCTATTCTATTCTATCTGTTCTACTCCATTCTATTCTATCTATCTATTCTATTCTATTTATTCTATTCTATCTATTCTATTCTATTCTATCTAATCTATTGTATTTATTCTATTGTATTTATCTATTCTATTCTATCTGTTCTATTCTATCCATCTATCCTATTTATTTATTCTATTCTTTTTTGTTGTATTCTATGTTATATATACTATTTCATCTATCCATCTATCTGTGATATGCTATCCTATCTATCTAAATATCTAGGTCCTATCAAAGCTAATCTATTTAATCCAATCTAAGCTATGTAGTCTATGAAAACTAAGCTATCTAATCTATTCAATCTATAATTTCTATACCGTCCAATCTATTCTATCTGATCTAATCTTACCAATCTATACTCTCTAATCTAAAATTATCAAATTTTTTCAAAATAGCAACAATTTTCAAAATCTTCAGAAGTGTTCAACATTTTGGAAATTCAAAAAATTATCAAATTTGAAGAATTTCAACATTTTATTTTTTTTTAAATTTTGAACATGTTTCGAAAATTTTAAACTTTTTTGAGTTTTGAAAATTTTTAAAAACTTTAGAAAAGTTTGAAATCTTTTGATTTGGAAATATTTGAACCATTTTGGAAATTTGAAAAAATTGTAAATTTTTAATTTTTGTTTTAATTTTCGGAATTATTGAAAAATTTTGAAAAATTTTTTAAAGTTTTGATAGAACAGAATAAATGGATAGAATGGAATCGATAGATAGAATACAATAAAATATATAGAATTGATAGAGTGGAATATCCTATTCTATCCATTCTATCTAACCTATCCTATGTATCCTATTTTACCTACCCTATCCTATCTATCCTATACTATCTATCTATCTATCTATCTATCTATCTATCTATCTATCTATCTATCTATCTATCTATCTATCTATCTATCTGTCTGTCTGTCTATCTATCTGTCTGTCTGTCTGTCTGTCTAATCTATCTATCTGTCTATCTGTCTATCTAATTATCTATCTATCTATCCATCTATCTATCCATCCATCTATTCTATCTATCTATCTATCTATCTTCTATCTATCTATCTATCTATATCTATCTATCTATCTATCTATCTATCTATCTATTCTATCTATCTATCTATCTATCTATCTATCTATCTATCTATCTATCTATCTATCTATCTATCTATCTATCTATCTATCTATCTATCTATCTTCTATCTATCTATCTATCTATCTATCTATCTATCTGTCTATTTATTTCTATCTATCTATCTATCTATCTATCTATCTATCTATCTATCTATCTATCTATCTATTATCTATCTATCTATCTATCTATCTATCTATCTATCTATCTATCTATCTATCTATTCTATCTTTCTATCCTATTGTATCTATCTATCTATTCTTTCTATTCTCTTCTATCTATCTATCTATTCTATCTATCTATCTATCTATCTATCTATCTATCTATCTATCTATCTATTCTATTCAATCTGCTATGTCTATTCTATCTATTCTATTCTATCTATTCTATCTATCTATCTATCTATCTATCTATCTATCTATCTATCTATCTATCTATCTATCTATCTATCTATCTATCTATCTATCTATCTATCTATCTATCTATCTATCTATCTAATATCTGTCTATCTATCTAAATTCCATTCTCTATCTATCTTCTATCTATCTAATTATCTGTCTATTCTATCTAATTATTCCATTCCATCTATTCTATTCTAACTATCTATTCTACTGTTTGTAACTATTCTATTGTATTTATTCCATTCTATCTACTCTGTTCCATCTACCTATTCTATCTATTCGATTTATCTATTCTATTCTCTGAAATTCTATCTATTTATTTATTCTATTCTATCTATTGTATTCAGTTTATTTTATCTATACTATTGTATCCATATGTTCAATCTATTCTATATTTCTGTTGTATTTTATCTATTCTATCTGTTCCATACTATCTATATATCTGTTCTATTATCTCTATTGTATTCTTTGGAAAATCCATTGTATTATATTTTTCCTATTCTTTCCATTCTATTCTATCTATTCTATTCTATTTTATTCTATATGTTCCATTCTATCTATTTTATTATCTGTTCTTTCCAATCTATTTTATTCAATCTAGCTATGCTATTGTATTTATTCTATTCTATTCATTCTGTCAAGGCATCATTTTTGTAATTTTTGAAATTTTTTAAAAATTAAAAAAAGTTTCAAAATTTTTCAAAAATACCAAAATATTTTCAAAATTCAAAACACTTCAAAATTTAAAAATTTTTTCAAAATTCCAATTCCAAAAATTTTCAACAATTTCCAAATTCAAAAAATTTCACTTAAAACAATTTCAAAATCTCAAAATATTTTCAAAATTGAAAAAAATTTCAGTCTTCAAATTATTTAAATATTCCAAAATTTTCATAATTCTACAAAATTAAAAAAAAAATTTAAAATTTTCAATATTTTCTCAAAATTAAAATAATTTCAAAATACTTTAAAATTGCAAAAAATTTCAAAATTTTCAAAATTTTTCAAAATTCTAAGAATTTACAATTTTGAAAAAATTGGTTTTTGATTTTTGAAAACTTTGAAAATTTTGAAGATTAATTGAAAATCATGCAATAATGAAAATTTTTGAAAATTTAGAAATTTTTTAATTTTGAGAAATTTCTAAGATTTGGAAAATTTTTCAAAATTTAATTTTGAGATTCTTTGGAATTTTGAGAATTTTGGAATTTAAAAAAATTGAAAATTTTAAATCTTTATTTTTATTTTGAAAATATTTGAAAATTTTTAACATTTTTCAGTTTTGAAATTTTTTGAAAACCTTAGAAAAGTTTGAATTTATTTGAATTTGGATATTCTTTTTTTAAAATTTTTGGAATTTTGAAAATTTTTAATCGTTTTGAAAAGTTTTGGGAGTATTGAGAAATTTTGAAAATTCTTTAAAATTTCGATAGAGCAGAATGGATAGATAGAATAGAATTGATAGAATAGAATAGATAGATAGAATAGAATTAAAAAAGAATATATAGAATAGAACAAATAAATGGAATATATAGGAAAGATAGAATGAAATATATAGAATAGTCTAGATAGAGTAGATTATCCTATTCTATCCATTCATCTATCCTATCCTATGTATGATATCTACCTATCCTGTCCTATCTATTCTACACTATCTATTATCTATCTATCTATCTATCTATCTATCTATATTCTATCTATCTGTCTATTCTGTCTATCTATCTCTTCTGTCATCTGTTCTGTATGTCTGTCTATCTGTCTATCTATCTATCTATCTATCTATCTATGATCTATCTATCTATCTATCTATCTATCTATCTATCTATCTATCTATCTATCTATCTATCTATCTATCTATCTATCTATCTATCTATCTATCTATCTATCTATCTATCTATCTATTATCTATCTATCTATCTATCTATCTATTCTATCTATCTATCTATTCTATCTATCTATCTATCTATCTATCTATCTATCTATCTATCTATCTATCTATCTATCTATCTATTCTATCTATCTATCTATTCTATTCTATCTATCTATCTATTATCTATTCTATCTATCTATCCATCTATCTATCTATCTATCTATTCTATTCATCTATCTTTATTCTATTCTATTCTATCTATTCTATCTATCTATTCTATCTATCTATTTATCTATCTATTCTATCTAATTATTCCATTCCATCTATTCTATTCTATCTATCTATTCTATTCTTTTGTAACTATTCTATTGTATTTATTCCATTCTATCTACTCTATTCTATCTACCTATTCTATCTATCTATTTATCATTCTATCTTCTATTCTATCTATTTATCCATCTATTCATTCTATCTATTCTATTCAATTTATTTTATCTATACTATTGTATCTATTATGTTCTATCTATTCTATATTTCTGTTCTATTTTATCTATTCTATCTTTTCCATCTATTTATATCTATCTATATATCTATCTATATATCTGTCTATCTATCTATTCTATTGTATTCTTTCTATCCATCAAAAACTATATTTTTATTCTATTCTTTCCATTCTATTCTATCTATTCTATTCCATTTTATTCTATATGTTCCATCTATCTATTCAATCTATCTGTTCTCCTATCTATGCTATTCTATCTATTCTATGCTATTGTATTTATTCTATTCTATCTATTCTATTCTATCCATCATTTTTGTAAATTTATCTATTTTTAAAATTAAAAAATGTTTAAAAAAAATATCAAAATATTTTCAAAATTCAAAATACTTCAAAATTTAAAATTTTTTTATTCAAATTCCAAAAATTTCTAACAATTCCAAATTCAAAAAATTTCACTTAAAACATTTTTCAAAATCTCAAAATATTTTCAAATTTGAAAAACAATTTCAGTCTTCAAAATATTTAAATATTCCAAAATTTTCATAATTCTACAATATTAAAAATTCAAAATTTTCAACATTTTCTCAAGATTAAATATTTCAAAATACTTTAATTTATCAAAATTTCAAAATTTTCAAAATTTTTCAAAATTTAAGAATTTATCAATTTTGAAAAATTGGTTTTTGATTTTTGAAAACTTTAAAATTTTGAAGATTATTTGAAAATCATGCAATAATGAAAATTTTTGAAAATTTAAAAATTTTTTAATTTTGAGAAATTTCTAATTCTATTTGGAAAATTTTTAAAATATAATTTTGAGATTATTTAGATTTTGAGAATTTTGGAATTTTTAAAAATTGAAAATTTTAAATCTTTTTTTTATTTTGAAAATATTTGAAAATTTTTAACATTTTTCAGTTTTAAATTTTTTAAAACCTTAGAAAAGTTTGAATTTATTTGAATGTGGATATTTTTTAAAATTTTGGAATTTTGAAAATTTTTAATCGTTTTGAAAAGTTATGGGGGTATTGAGAAATTTTGAAAATTCTTTAAAATTTCGATAGAACAGAATGGATAGAATAGAATAGAATTGATAGAATACAATAGATAGATCTATAGAATTAATAAAAGAATATATAGAATAGTCTAGATATCTATTACCCTATTCTATCCATTCTATCTATCCTATCTATGTATGATATCTTACCTATCCTGTCCTATCTATTCTACACTATCTATCTATCTATCTATCTATCTATCTATCTATCTATCTATCTATCTATCTATCTATCTATCTATCTGTCTGTCTGTCTATCTATCTATCTGTCTGTCTGTCTGTCTGTCTGTCTGTCTGTCTGTCTGTATCTATCTATCTATCTATCTATCTATCTATCTATCTATCTATCTATCTATCTATCTATCTATCTATCTATCTATCTATCTATCTATCTATCTATCTATCTATCTATCTATCTATCTATCTATCTATCTATCTATCTATTTATCTATCTATCTATCTATCTATCTATCTATATTCTATCTATCTATCTATCTATCTATCTATCTATTTATCTATTCTATTCTATTGATTTTATTCTATCTATTATATTCCATCTATTCTACATATCCTATTCCTTTCTATCTATTTTATTTTATCTATTTCATCGGTGTATTCTGTTCTATCTATTCTATTTATTCTATTCTAACTATTCTATTCTATTTATTATATTCTATCTATCCATATTCTATTCTTCTATTCCATCTTCTATTATTTCTATTCTATTCTATCTATTCTTCTATCCATTCTATCTATCTATTCTATCTATGTATTGTATTCTGTCTATCTATTCTATTCATCTATCTATCTATTCTATCTATTTTCTATCTATCTATCTATCTATTATCTATCTTTCTATCTATTCTATCTTTTCTATTGTATCTATTCTATCTATCTATTTATTTCATCTATTCTATCTATCTATTATATTCCATTCCATCTATCTATTCTTCTGTCTATCTTCTATCTTTATCTATTCTATTCTATTCTTTATTCTATTTTCATTTTATTCCATCTATTCTATTCTATCTATTCCTTTCTATCTATTATATCTATTCCATTATTCTTTCTATTCTCTTCTGTCTATCTATTCTATTTATTCCATCTCATTCTATTCTATCTATCTATTCATCTGAATTATCTATTCTGTTCTATCTATTCTATTCTATTCTATCTATTCTATTCCATCTATTCTATTCTATCTATTCTATTCTATTCTATCTATTCCATTTGTCTATTTTCTATTCTATCTATTCTATTCTATCTATTCTATCCATCTATTTTATCATTTATTCTATTTCTCTATTTCTATCTCTCCATTCTTTCTATCTATCTATCTATCTATTCTATTCTTCTATCTATCTATTCTATTCTATCTATCTTCTATTCTATTATATTCTATCATTTTATCATCTATCTATCATTCTATCTATCTTCTTCTATCTTCTATCTATCTTATTCTATCTATCTATCTTCTATCTATCTATCTATTCTATTCTATCTTATCTATTCTATATTGATCTATTCTTATATTCTATCTATCTAT
>JAJSOF020000027.1:42969609-42974609 GCA_025594305.2 Periplaneta americana | reverse complement strand
CAATCTATTCTATTCTATCTATTCTATTATCTGTTCTTTAGTATCTATTCTATTCAATCTAGCTATGCTATTGTATTTGTTCTATTTTATTCTATATATTCTATTCTGTCTATTCTGTCACGCCAATATTTTTCTAAATTTTGAAATTTTTCAGAATTCAAAAAATTTCAAAATGTTTCAAAAATTCAAAATATTGAAAAATCTAAAGAAATTCGAAGTTAAAAAAATTTTTCAAAATTCCAAAAATTTTCAACAATTCCAAATTAAAAAAATTTTTATTCTAAAATTTTCAAAATCTCCAAATATTTTCAAAATTCAAAAAAATATCATTCCTCAAATTTGTTAATATTGCAAAAATTTTCATTTTTCTTCAAAATTAATAAAAAATTAAAAAAATTCAAGATTCTTTTAAATTAATAAACACTTCAAAATACTTTAAAATTGCAAACATTTCAAATTTCAAAACATTTCAAAATTAAAAATTTAAATTTTCAAAATTATCGAAATTTTCAAAATTATAAAAATTTAAAATTTTGAAAAATTTGGTTTTTGATATTTGAAAACCTTTGAAAATTTTGGAAATTATTTGAAAAACATTCAATATTAAAATTTTTAAAATTTGGAAATTCTTTAATTTTTAAAATCTAGAGAATTTTTGAAGATTTGGAAAATTTTTGAATATTTAATTTTGAAATATTTTTGAATTTTAAAACTTTTTGCAAATTTTTACAAATTTGAAAATTAAAATTATATTTTGAAAATATTTGAAAATTTTTAAATTTTTGAGTTTTGAAAATTTTGAAAACTTTAGAAATGGTTGAAATTTTTTGAATTTGCAAAATTTGAAAATTTTTGGAATTTTGACTATTTCTAATTTTTTTAAATTTTTGTGATTTTATGAACAATTTTGAAAATTCTTTAACATTTCGAGAGAACAGAATAGATACAATAGAATGGATAGATACAATACAATAAATAGTGTAGAATAGAATAGATAGAATAGATAGCTAGAATAGACAGATAGAATAAATTAATAGAATAGAATAGACAGAATAGAACAGATAGATGGAATATAATAGGAAAGATAGAATAGAATTGATAGAATAGATTAGATAGGGTAGAATAGATAGAATACATAGACAGAGTGGAATGTCCTATTTTATCCATTCTATCTATCTGTCTATCTATCTATCTGTCTGTCTGTCTGTCTGTCTGTCTATCTGTATCTGTCTATCTATCTATCTATCTATCTATCTATCTATCTATCTATCTATCTATCTATCTATCTATCTATCTATCTATCTATCTATCTATCTATCTATCTATCTATCTATCTATCTATCTATCTATCTATCTATCTATCTATCTATCTACATCTATTCTATTCTATGTAATCTATTCTATCGATTTTATTCTATCTGTCTATTCTATTCTATCTATCCTATTCCTTTCTATCTATCCTATTCCATCTATCTATTCTATTTATTCTTTACTATCTATCTATTCTATTTATTCAATTCTAACTCTATTCTATTCCATCTATTCTATTATATTTATTCTATTCTATCTATCTATTCTATTCTATCCATTCTCTTCTATCCATCTGTTCTATTCCTTCTATTCTATTCTCTATATCTATTATGCTCTATCCAATCTATCTATCTATTCTATTCTATCTATATATTCACTCTATTCCAGCTTTTCTATATTAGCTATCTATTCTATTCTATATATCAATCTATTCTATTCTATCTATTCCATTCCACCTCTCTATTCTATTCCATCTATTCTATTCCATCTATCTATTCTGTCCACCTTTTTATTACATTCTATTGTATATATTATATTTTATTCTAATCTATCCTACTCTATTCTATTCTATCTGTTCTATTCTATCCTATACTATTATACCTATTCTGTTCTATCCTATTATATAGGACCTATTCCATTCTATCTATCCTAAACTTTTCTATTTATTTCATTCAATCACTTCTATTCTATTCGATCTATCTTATTCTATTCTATCATAACTACCTACTCTATTCAATGTATCTATGCTATTCTATCTATTCTATTCCATCTATTCTATCTATCCCATTCTATTCTATCTATTCTATTCTCTATATCTATTCTGTGCTTTCTATTCTATCTATTCTATTCTAACTATCTACTCTATTCCATCTATTTTAATCCATCTATCCATCTATTCTATCTATTTTATTCTATCTATTCCATCTGTCTATTCCATTCTATCTATTCTATTGTATCTATCTATTTTATTTTATCTATTCTGTCTATTCCATCTGTCTATTCTATTCTATCTATTATATCTTTCTATTCTTTCATATCTATTTCATTTTATCTATTCTATCTATCTATTCTATCTCTTGTATTCCATCTATCTCTTCTATCTTTTCTATTCTATCTGTCTATTCTATCTATTCCATTCTATCTATTTATGCAATTTTATCCATTCTATTCTATCTATTCTATTCTATATATTCTATGCTATCTATCTATTCTATTCCATCCATCTGTTCTATTCATTCTATTCTAGTCTCTATACCTATTCTGTTCTATCTATTCTATCTATTCTATTCACTCTATTCCATATTATCTATCTATCTATCTATCTATCTATCTATCTATCTATCTATCTATCTATCTATCTATCTATCTATCTATCTATCTATCTATCTATCTATCTATCTATCTATCTATCTATCTATCTATCTATCTATCTGTCTTCTGTCATCTATCTATCTATCTATCTGTCTATCTGTCTATCTATCTATCTATCTGTCTATCTATCTATCTATCTATCTATCTATCTATCTATCTATCTACCTATCTACCTATCTACCTATCTTCTCTATCTGTCTATCTATCTATCTCTGTCTGTCTATCTGTCTGTCTGTCATCTATCTATCTGTCTGTCTGTCTGTCTATCTATCTATCTATCTATCCACCTATCCATCCATCCTTCCATCCATCCATCCATCCATCCATCTATCTATCTGTCTGTATGCGTGTTCTCTGTCTGTCTATCTATCTATCTGTCTGTCAGTCAGTCTGTCTGTCTGTCCGTCCGTCTGTCTGTCTGTCCGTCTGTCTGTCTGTTCTGTTCTACTCCATCTATTCCGTTCCATCTCCCTGTTCTATTCCATCTATCTATTCTATGCTATCTTCTATTCCATTCTATTCCACTCTATCTATTCTATTCTATCTATTCTGTTCTATCCTATTTTATTCTATCTATCCTGTTCTATCCTATTATATCTGTCATATTCCATTCTAACTATCCTATTCTATTCTATCTATTCTATTATAGCTATCTATTCTATTCTATTCTATTCTATTCTACTCTATCTATTCTATTCTATCACATCTGTCATATTCTATTCCATCTATTCTATGCTACCTATTCTATTATAACTATCTATTCTATTCTATTTCTCTATGCTATTCCATCTATCTATTCTAATCTACCGAACTATTCTATCTATTTATTCTGGTCTATCTATGCTATTCTATCTATGCTCTTCTAACTATCTATTCTATTCTATCTATTTTATTCTATCTATTTTATTTTATATATTCTATTCTCTCTATTCTCTTCGACCTATTGTAATCTATCTATTCTATTCTCTATATCTATTGTGTTCTATCTATTCTCTTCTATTCTATTCTATTCTAACTATCTATTCTATTCCATCTATTCTAATCTATCTATCAATTCCATATATTCTATTGTATCTATTCCATCTGTCTATTCTATTCTATATATTCTATTCTGTCTATTCTATTCTATCTTATTATTTTACTATCCTAAACTATTCTATCTATCTATTCTTTTCGATCTTTTCTATCTATTCTGTTCTATTGATCTATTCTATTATATCTTCTCTATTCTCTATCTATTCCATTCTATCTATTCTATTCTACCTATCTATTCTATTCTATCCTTCTGTTCTATTCTTTCCATTCTATTGAGTTTTGAAAATTTTTAAAAACTTTAGAAAAGTTTGAAATTTTTTGATTTGGAAATATTTGAACCTTTTTGCAAATTTGAGGAAATTGTAAATTTTTATTTTTTTTATTTTCGGTATTATTGAAAAATTTTGAAAAATGTTTTTAAGTTTCGATGGAACAGAATGAATGGATAGAATAGAATCGATAGATAGAATAGAATAGTATAGATAGAATAGATAGAATAAAATAGAGTAGTATATCCTATACTATCTATCTGTCTATCTATCTATCTATCTGTCTGTCTGTCTATCTGTCTATCATCTATCTATCTGTCTGTCATCCCCATCTATCTGTCTATCTATCCACCCACCCACCCACTCCACCCACCCACCCACCCACCCACCCACCCAGCACCCACCCACCCACCCACCCACCCACCCACCACCCACCCACCCACCCATCCATCCATCTATCATCTATCTATCTATCTATCTATCTATCTATCTATCTATCTATCTATCTATCTATCTATCTATCTATCTATCTCTTGTATTCCATTTGTCTATTCTATTTTTCTATTCTATCTGGCTATTCTATCTGTCCCATGCTGTCTATTCAAATTTTATCCATTCTATTCTATCTATTCCTATTTTATCTATTCTAATCAATCTATCTATTTATTACATCGATTCTATTCATTCTATCTATTCAATTATAACTATCTATTATATTCTATGTCATTCTATCTATTCCAGCTACTCTCTATTGCATGAACTTGTTCATTCGATCTATTCTATTCACTCTTTCTATTCTATTCCATCTATTGAATTCCATCTATTCAATTCCAACTATTCTCTTCCATCTATTGAATTTCACCTATCTATTCAATTCCATGTATTATATTTCATCTATGTATACCTATTCCATCTGTTCTATTCACCTACGCTATTGTATCTATTCTATCCTATTTTCTTTCTCCTTTTTATTCTTTTTTTATCATTCTTCATCTTATTATTCCTTTTTTAAAA
>JAJSOF020000027.1:42944166-42955530 GCA_025594305.2 Periplaneta americana | reverse complement strand
AGAAAAGAAACATTTTAGGGAGTCGAAAAATTAAAAAAAAATGCAAAAGGATTTTCTCGATTATATTTGTGACTACTATTAAATATCGGGGATGAAAACAGTTAAAAGGGTGGCCCGGGGCCCTTCGTTCTCCCTTTTTTGGGAAGAAAAATTTTATTTTGGGAAAGTCAAAATGACCATTTTTTTTTTTAAAATTTCCAGCCTCTTTTTCCCCTTATTGCTGGGGGGATATGGGGTTTTCCTTAGCACTGAAGATAGAGTTCAGGAGCTTTTATGTGCCCCATATTCGGTTTAGGTGGCGGCCAGAATGTTTTTCGGGGTGGGGGGTTTATATCCCTGGTAAGGTTTTCTTTATCGACTTGAGCCATATTTTAACATTATTTTTTTTGACGTTTCTATTTTTTTTATGTCTCCCGCACCTATCTATCTATCTATCTATCTATCTATCTTCTATTTTCTATCTATCTTCCCATCTATCTATCTAATTTTATCTATCTATCTATTTTGGGCTGTCTGTTTTTCGCCCGTTGCCCGTCGCTGTTTGTTTTTGGGCCGTTCCCTCCGTCCGTTCCCTCCGTCCTTTTTATTCCTCATCCATCCATTTCCCTTCCCTCCATCCATCCATCCACATCCATCCATCCATCCATCCATTTTTTTTATTTATTTATTTATTTTTTTTATTTTTTATTTATTTATTATCTTATTTTATCTATCTATTTCCCAAAAATGTAAAAATCCGTTGGGCTTATTTAAATTTTTTTTCACTAAGGGAAACCTTTCTTTAAAAACTATTATCTATTTGTTTAACTAATCTCTTCCCCCTTTTAATTTTTCCTTCTATCCCAAAACTTATCTAAAATATTCTATATAATTTTTCTATCTAATCTATCCTTTTTTTTCTATTTTTTTTATTTTATTTCTTTTTTTTTATTTTTTTATTTATTTTTATTTATTTATTTTTTATTTATTTTTTTTATTTTTTATTTATTTATTTATTTATCTTCTTTATTGTCTGTCTATCTTCTGGCATCTGCCTGCCTGCACCCTTACGGCTTACATATTGATTTGTCAGATCCAATTGGATCCGTCTATCTATCCATCCATCCATCCAAGTAAATGCATCCGTCCATCTGGCCCATTCCGTCCCATTCATCCGTTTACTCCATCAATAATGTCATCTATCGTCTATCCGTCATCTATTTCGGTTTATTTATCCTCTATCTATTTATTTATCTATTTATTTATTTGTCTGTTTATTTTATTTATCTATTCTATCTATCTATCTATCTATTATTTATCTATCTATCTATCCTATTTATTTATTTATCCTGTTTGTCTATTTATTTCCTTTTCATTATTATCTATCTTGTAAGTCTGTCCTATCTATTTGATAACTAAGTCTCTATCCTATTTAAGTCTATCCTATCTATCAAGTCTTGTCTGCACATATTCTATAATACGTTTTCTCTAATCTATCCATTTATCTATCTGTCTGTCTATCTGTCCATGTCTGTCTGTCTGTCATCTCATCTATATCATCTGTTTATTCTCCATTCTGTCTGTCTGTCTATCTGATTCATCTGTCTTCTAATATCTGTCTAACCATCTCATCTGTCTGTCTGTCTGTCTATCACATCTATCTGTCTGTCTGTCTATTCTGTCTATTCTGTTTATTTATTTATTTATCTGTCTGTCTATTTATTTATTATTTATTTATTTATTTATCTATTTATTTATTTGCCTATTCTGTCTTATTTATCTTATCTGTCTATCTATCTATCATTCTATCTATCTATCTATCTATCTATCTATCTATCTATCTATCCCATCTATCTATCTGTCTATCTATCTATCGATTCTATTCTATTCTGTCTATTCTATTCTAACTATTCTATTCCATCGATTCTACTCCATCAATCTTTTCTATTCCTTTATGCTACCATTCTATCTATACTATTCCATTCATATTCTATCTATTCTATCTATTTTATCAATTCTATTCTATTTATTCTTTTCTCTAATCTAGTATATCTAGTCACTTCTATTCTACCGATTCTATTCTATCTCTTCTATTCTTCTCATTATTCCCTATCTATCTATTCTATCTATTCTACTCTATCTGTTTATTCTATTCTATCCATTCCATTCTATCTATCCTATTATATTCTATTTGTTCAATTCTATGTATTCTATTCTATCTGTTCTATTCTATCGATTTTATTCTATCTATTCTATTCTATTTATTCTATCTATCCTATTCATTTGTATTTATTCTATTTTATCTATCTATTCTATCTATCTATTCTATTTATTCTATTCTATCTAATCTATTCTATCTATTCTATTTTATCTATTCTATTATCCCTATCAATTCTATTCTGTTTATTCTATTCTATTTATTCTATTCTATCAATCTGTTCTATTTTTTCTATTCTAATCTCTATATCTATTCTGTTCTATCTATTCTATCTATTCATTTCTATCTAATCTATGCTATCTATCTATTCTTTCACTCTATCGTATTCTATCTATTCTATATTATCTATCTATTCTATCTATATCAATTCTGTTCTATCTATTCTATTCTATCTATCTATTCTATTCCATCTATTCCATTCCGTCTCTCTATTCTATTCTATCTTCTATTCCATTTTATTCTATTCATTCTATTCTATCTATTCTATTCTACTCCATTCTATTCTCTGTACTCTATTCTATACTATTCTATTCTTTCTATTCTGTTCTATCATATTATACCTATCCTATTCCATTGTATCTATTATATTCTATCTATCCTAAACAATTCTGTTTATTCCATTCTATCACTCCTATTCTATTCTGTCATCCTATTCTATACTATTTATCTATATTATTCTGTCTATTCTATTCTATTTATACTATTTTTCCCATTATAATATATATTCTATTCTATGTATCTATTCTATTTCATTTATTCTATCTATCTATTCTATTCTGACTACTCTATTCTATCATTTCTATTCCATCTATTCTCTTCTATCTGTTCTATTCTCAATATCTATTCAATTCTATCTTTCTATTCTATTCTATCCTATTCCATCAATTCTATTCTATCCATCTGTTCTATTCTGTCCATTCTATTCTCTATATTTATTCAGTTCTATATAGTCTATCTATCTATTCTATCTATTCTATTCAATTTATATATTCTATTTTACCTATTCTATTTTACCTATCTATTCTATTCTATATATTCTATTCTGTCTATTCTATTCTATCTATTCTATTCTTTCCTATTATATTCTGTTATGTTTTATCCTATTCTATATATCCTATTCCATTCTATTCCATTCTATCTATCCTAAACTATTCTATATATTCCATTCTATCTCTCCTAGTCTATTCTATCTATTCTATTATAACTATATTTTCTATCTATTCTATTTTTATCTATTCTATTCTTTATCTATTCCATTCTATCAGATCCTATCTATCTATCTATTCTATTCTATTCTATTCTATCGATTCTATTCTATCTATATATATCTATTCTTTCTATTCTACTCTATCTATCTACTCTATTCTATCTCTTCTACTCTATCTATCCATTCTATTCCATCTATTCTACTGTATCTATTCTATTCTGTATATTCTATTCTATCTATCTAGTCTATTCTATATATTGTATTCTATCTATCTATTCTATTCTTTATTCTATTCTATCTAACTCTTCCTATCTATCTCTTCTATTCTATCAATCTATTCTATTCTATCTATTCCATTATTTCTATCAAGATATTCTATTCCATCTATTCCATTCCATCTGTTCCATAACATCTCTCTATTCTATTCCATCTGTCTATTCTATTCTACCCCGTCTATTACATCCTATTGTATCAATTCTATCCTATTCTATTCTATCCTATTCTATGCTATTATATCCTATTCTATCTAACCCATTCCATTCTATCTATTCTATATATCCTTTACTATTCTATTTATTCCATTCTATCTATCCTATTCTATTCTATTTATCCTATTCTATTCTAGCTATTCTAGATGAATTCTTGACATTTCACAGTACTGTGTAAATACACTCAGGGACAAAAAAACCGGACACTTCTATATTTGCTTGTATTTTATTGCCAATTATTTCAAAATGAAACAAAACCCATTTAAACAAAATAATGTTTCATTTAGCATCTTATACGACAACATTTGAAAAATTCTGATGAGAAAATTTACAAAAATTACAAAGGGCGTATAACTATGGAATCGTTCGGTTTAACTGTTTTTAATTTTATGGTGCCTTAAACATTAAAACTCTTTTAGTAACGGGTATTACCCCTCTGGCTTGAATAACTGCATCCATACGTCTTGGCATGCTCAATTTGGTTAGCAATGTCTTCTTGAGGAATAAGTTCCCATTCTTCGCCGAGTGTTCGCCTCAACTCTTGTAACGATTCTGGTCTCGGCCGTCTATTCTTAACACGCCGTCCCAGCATGCCCTACACGTGTTCAATTGGGTTCATGTCTGACTGTCTGTTGGCCATGGAAGAACATTGATTCCCACTTGGAGATAATCTCCGACCGCGTGGGCAATATGCGGCAGTGCATTATCATGCATTAAAACAAAATTATCGTCTTCAAATTGGCATCAAATGGCACAACATGATCAGCCAAACATTCATTTATATCTATCAGCTGTTAGTCTTCCATTTTCAACAAAAACCAACTCTGTACGAGCATCCGTACACACTCCTGCCCAAACCATCACTCCACCACCTCCATACGGCACATTTTTGGAAATGCAACACTGTGAAAATCGTTCTCCTCCTTTCCAGACCCTTTCACGTCCATCAGGTGAGCACAGATTGAAGTGGACTCATCGGTGAACAGAACACAGCTCCACTGTCCATTTCTCCAATCCCTGTGATCATTTGCAAAACGCAGTCGTTCAACTCGATGCATCCTGAGAAGTCTGGGACCAGTTGCAGGTCTACTTGATATCAGTCCACTTGCTTTCAACCTCCTTCTAACTGTTTTGGCCAAAATTGGGCGTCCATGCATGTTAACAAATTGCTGGGCTACACTAGTAGCTGGCAGGTTGCGCTCCTAAGAACTCTCAACACCATATACCTTCATTTGATTTGTAGCTCTTGGACGACCTGAACCTGGTTTCTGGTATATTCTAGGTCTCTATACTGTTTTATGGCATCATGGGTTGTGCTTAGCCATATTCATAACATTTGCAATGTAACGTACACTGCGTCCATCATCGTAAAGAGCTACAGCTCGAGCCACATCTTCAGGTCGCATCTTGTTTTAAGACAAATGTTACAACCCCACTTAAACTCAGAAAATGTAAAAAAATAAAGAAATAACGAATGATAACGATAATGAAGCACAAAATGGTTGAGGTAAAATTGTTATAGCTGAGACTCCGAAAGCAAAATTGGAATATTTGGTTGTAATCTATTTGTTTATAAAACAAAAACAATCAACAATGTATACACGTCTCCATAACAATAGATGGCTACCTTAATATTGTATGAGAAGATAATGTTTTGCATAATACCAGCAAATATTAAAGTGTCCGGTTTTTTTTGTCCCTGAGTGTATTATAATATTATTAAATGGTAAACATATTACATTGTATAAAATATTATTGTTATTTAGGTATTAATTTTGTACATATTTCATATCTGCATTTTATATGTATTGCATTTTATTGTTAAACGTAAGAATTGACATGTTCTTTATTCTATGCTATAAAGCAAATGTAAGAATATTATGGAACGAATATTCTATCTATCTA
The DNA here is from genome assembly GCA_025594305.2 of Periplaneta americana. Taxonomy (NCBI): domain Eukaryota; kingdom Metazoa; phylum Arthropoda; class Insecta; order Blattodea; family Blattidae; genus Periplaneta; species Periplaneta americana. The sequence goes on along the minus strand of JAJSOF020000027.1, from coordinate 42,949,733 downwards.
TCTATCTATCTATCTATCTATCTATCTATCTATCTGTCTATCTATCTATCTATCTGTCTGTCTGTCCATCTCTGTCTGTCTGTCTGTATTGTTCGTCTGTTATGCTCTGTTGATGTTCGTCTGCGATTCGTTCTATTTCGTTCGGGTCTGTCGGGTCTGTCTGTCTGTCGTTCAGGTCTGTCTGTCTCAGTCTTCGATTATATTCTGTCTGTCTATCCGTTGTCTGTCTGTTGTATTCTATGTCCATCCATCCATCTATCCATCCATCCATCCATCCATCCATCCATCCATCCATCCATCCATCCATCCATCCATCTATCTATCTATCTATCTATCTATCTATCTATCTATCTATCTATCTATCTATCTATCTATCTATCAATTCTAATCTGATATATTTATTCTACTTACCTATTCTATTCATCTATTCCATTCTATTCTATCTGTTTCATTCTGTTTATCTATTTTATCTATCAATTCTATTCTTTCTGTCGTATTCTATCTAGCTATTCTCTACTATCAATTCTATTCCATACTTTTCTATCTATTCTGTTCTATCTATTCTATCCTGCCTATTCTATTCAATCTAAAATATCTTTCCTATTATATCTACCCTATTCTACCTATCTATCTATCTATCTATCTATCTATCTATCTATCTATCTATCTATCTATCTATCTATCTATCTATCTATCTATCTATCTATCTATAGAATTCATCTGTCTGTCTGTCTGTCTGTCTGTCTGTCTGTCTGTCTGTCTGTCTGTCTCTGTCTGTCTGTCTGTCTATCTATCTATCTATCTATCTATCTATCTATCTATCTATCTATCTATCTATCTATCTATCTACCTAACCTATGTATCGATCAAATTATCTGCATATTATATCTAACTATTCTATTCCATCTATTCTACTCTTTGTAACTAATCTTTTGCATATACTCTATTGTCTACTCTATTCTATCTATTCGATCTATCTATTCTCTTCTCTCAATTCTATTATATCTATCTATTCTATTCTATTCTATTCTATTCTATCTATTTTGTACTATCTGTTCTATTCTGTCTATTCTATTATATCTGTATTGTATTCTATCTGATGTATTCTATCTATTCTATCTATTCAATTCTATCTATATAGTCTATCTATTTTATTCTATTTTATCTATTCTATCTAACTATTCGATCTATTCCATACTGTCTATATATTTTTTCTATTCTATCTGTTATATTCTTTCTATCTTTTGTATTATCTATCCTATTCTATCTATTCTATTCCAACTATTGTATTCTACTTTATTCTATCTATCTATTCTATTCTATCTATTCTATTATCTGTTCTTTACTATCTATCCTATTAAATCTAGCTATGCTACTGTATTTATTATATTTTATTCTATATATTCTATTCTGTCTATTCTGTCAAGCCAACATATTTCTAAATTTTGAAATTTTTTCAAAATTGAAAATTTTCAAAATTTTCAAAAATTCCAAAAAATTTTTAAAATTCTAAAAAAAAATTCGAAGTATAAAAAAATTTTCAAAATTCCAAAAATTTTCAACAATTTCCAAATTCAAAAAATTTTTCTTCTAAAATTTTCAAAATCTCCAAACATTTTCAAAATTAAAAAAATTTCATTCTTAATATTTGTTAATATTGCAAAAATTTTCATATTTCTTCAAAATTAAAAATAACAAAATTTTCAAGAGTTTTTAAAAATTAATAAAACTCAAAATTCTTTGAAATTGCAAAAATGTCAAATTTCAAAACTTTTCAAAATTAAAAAAATTTTAAATTTTCAAAAATTGTGGAAATTTTCAGTTATAAAATTTAAAATTTAGAAAATTTGGTTTTTTGATTTTTTGAAAACCTTTGAAAATTTTGAAATTATTTGAAAAAACATTCAATATTGAAAATATTTGAAAATTTAGAAATTCTAATTTTGAAAATTTTGAGAATTTTTGAAGATTGGGAAAATTTTGAATATTTAATTTTGAGATTTTTTGAATTTTAAAATTTTTGCAATTTTTTTAATTTTTAAAATTGAAAAATTTTTTTTAAATTTTTGAAAAATTTTAACATTTTTGAGTTTTGAAAATTTTTGAAAACTTTAGAAAAGTTTGAAATTTTTTGAATTTGGAAATATTTGAAAATTTTTGGAATTTTGACTATTTCTAATTTTTTTAATTTTTGTGATTTTATGAAGAATTTTTTAAAATTCTTGAAAATTTCGATAGAACGAATAGATAGAATAGAATGGATAGATACAATAGAATAAATAGAAATAGGATAGATAGAAAAATAGAATAGACAGTTAGAATAGAATTAATAGAATAGAATAGAGAGAATAGAACAGATAGATAGAATATAATAGAAAAGATAGAATGGAATAGATAGATTAGATTAGATAGGGTAGACAGAGTAGAATGTCCTATTCTACCCATTCTATCTATCTATCTATCTATCTATCTATCTATCTATCTATCTATCTATCTATCTACATCTATCTATCTATCTATCTATCTATCTATCTATCTATCTATCTATCTATCTATCTATCTATCTATCTATCTATCTATCTATCTATCTATCTGTCTGTATCTATCTCTGTCTGTTCTATCTATTCTATACTTCTATCTATTCTATCGATTTCATTCAATCTATCTATTTTATTCTGTCTATTCTATGTATCCTATTCCTTTTCTATCTATTCTATTCCATCTATTCTATTTGTCTTCTTTTCTATCTATTTCTATTCTATTCTAACTATTCTATTCTATTTATTCTATTATATTTATATTATTATATCTATCCATTTATTCTATCTATTCTTCTATCCATCTGTTCTATTCTTTCTTTCTATTCTCTATATCTATTATGCTCTATCCATTCTATCTATTCTATTCTATTCTATTCTCTATATATTCAATCTATTCCAGCTTTTTTATTTATCTATTCATATATCGATCTATCTATTCTATTCCATTCCATTCTCTATTCTTTCCATCTATTCTATTCCATCTATCTATTCTATTCTATCTTTTTATTCCATTCTATTCTATATATTATATTCTATTTTAATCTATCCAACTCTATTCTATTCTATATCTTCTATTCTATCCTATACTATTATACCTATTCAGTTCTATCTATCTATAGGACCTATTCCATTCTATCTATTCTATTCTATCTATCCAAATTTTTCTATTTATTCCATTCAATCACTTCTATTCCTTTCGATCTATCTTATTCTATTCTATCTATTCTATTATAACTATCTACTCTATTCAATATATCTATGCTATTCTATCTATTCTATTACATCTATTCTATCTATCCCATTCTATTCTATCTATCCTATTCTCTATATCTATTCTGTGCTTTCTATTCTATCTATCTATTCTATTCTAACTATCTACTCTATTTCCATCTATTTTAATCTATCTATCCATCTATTCTATCTATTTTATTCTATCTATTCCATCTGTCTATTCTATTCTATCTATTTTATTTTATCTATTCTGTCTATTCCATCTGTCTATTCTATTCTATTCTATCTATTATATCTTTCTATTCTTTCATATCTATTCCATTCTTTCTATCTATTTCATTTTATCTATTCTATCTGTCTATTGTATCTCTTGTATTCCATCTATTTCTTATATCTTTTCTAGTCTATCTGTCTATTATATCTATTCCATTCTATCTATTTATGTAATTTTATCCATTCTATTCTATCTATTCTATTCTATCTTATATATTCTATACTATCTATCTATTCTATTCCATCCATCTGTTCTATTCATTTCTATTCTAGTCATTCTATATCTCATTCTGTTCTATCTAATCTATTCTATCTATTCTATTCATTTTCTATCTATTCCATATTATCTATTCTATCTATTATCTATCTAATCTATCTATCTATCTATCTATCTATCTATTCTATCTATCTGTCTGTCTGAATTGTCTGTCTGTCTGTCTGTCTGTCTGTCTGTCTATCTATCTATCTATCTATCTATCTATCTATCTATCTATCTATCTATCTATCTATCTGTCTGTGTGTCTGTCTGTCTTTCTATCTAGCTATCTATCTATCTGTCTCTCTGTCTGTCTGTCTGTCTGTCCGTCTGTCTGCCCGTCTGTCTGCCTATCTGGCCGTCCGTCTGTCTGTCTGTCCATCCATCCCTATCTATCTATCTATCCCGCCTATCTCCGTCCGTCCGTCTATCTATCTATCTATCTATCTATCTATCTATTTTATTCTATTATCTATCTATCTATCTATCTATCTATCTATCTATTCTATCTATCTATCTATCTATCTATCTATCTATCTATCTATCTATCTATCTATCTATCTATCTATATTCTATCTATCTATCTATCTATCTATCCTAATGTCTATCTATTCTATTCCATTCTATCTATTCTATTCCATGTATCTATTCAATTCTATCTATTCTATTCTATCTATTCTATTCTATTTATATATTCTATTCTATCTATCAATTCTATTCTTTCCATCTATTGTATTCTATCTATCTATTGTCTTCTATCAATTCTATTCCATCCTATTCTATCTATTCTATTCAATTTAAACTATTTTTCCTGCCTATTCTATTCAATTTAAACTATTTTTCCTATTTTATCTACCTCTTTTCTATCTATCCTATCTATCCAAGCTATCTATCGATCTAATTATCTGTCTATTCTATCTAACTACTCTATTCCATCTATTCTATTCTATCTATTTATTCTACTTTTTGTAACTATTCAATTGTATCTATTCTATTCTATCTACTCTATCTATTCGATCTATCAATTCTATTCTCTCTATTCCCTTCTATCTATCTATTCTATTCTATCTATTGTATTCCATCTATTTCATCTATTTTATTCTATCTATATATTCAGTCTATTCTCTTCTATTTTATCTATTCTATCTATCTACTCTATTCGATACTATCTATATATCTATTCTATTTTATCTATTGTTTTCTTCCTATCTATTTCATTATATCTATCCTATTCCATCTATTCTATTCTATCTATTCTATTCTATTCTATTCTATGCTATTCTATTCTATTCTATCCTATACTATTCTATCAATTCTGTTCTATCCTATTATATTTGTCATATTCCATTTTATTTATTCTATTCTATATATCTTAAACTATTCTATTTATTCCATTCTATCACTCCTAATCTATTCTATCTATCCTAATCTTTTCCATCTATTCTATTATAACTATCTACCCTATTCTATTTATCTATGCTATTCTATCTATTCTATTCTATCTATTTTATTCCATCTATTCTATTTTATATATTATATTCTATCTATCTATCTATCCCATTCTCTCTAATATATTCGATCTAATCTATTCTATCCATCTGTTCTATTCTATCCATTTTATTCCCTACATCTATTCAGCTCTATCTGTTCTATCTATCTAGTCTATCCTAACTATCTATTCTAATCTATCTATCAATTCTATCTATTCTATTGGTCTATTCTATTCTATTCTTTCTATTCTATTTTAACTAACTATTCTATTCTAT
>JAJSOF020000027.1:42925730-42939036 GCA_025594305.2 Periplaneta americana | reverse complement strand
CTTTGGACCAATAGGGAATAGATCTTAGGCCAGTTAGTGACGTAGTTTTTAACCAATAGGATAGTTAGTTTTAGCGTAGGATAGGTTTTTTTATAAATAAGGGCGACGGGGAGCGGAGATGACGACTACTATTCCGCTTCGGGCGGAGATCATCAAAAACTACTTTACATCGTGTCGGCAGCCCTACATACAGGGCAGAATAACTACTTCGTTTGGTGTCGACAGGACTACTATTTCGCTTCGTGTCATAGTGTACTGGACAGAGTATTGAATTTGTAGTATCGGATAGAGCTTATTCAGAGCCGCCATAGAGTCGATACAAAAGGCGACCAACGATTGAATTATATGTCAGCCGGAAATACATATTCTAGGGTTTACCAAGTGGATACTACAATAAACTTATAGTTTTGAAGTTTACGCTGCCTTTTATTTAAGTAGCCGGCTTGGTATTATTCCCGACATCACCCTATACCACAACAGTACCTCGGCTACCCTGAGTGAATCTCACGCAACATCGAGACGCACCCACCCTCAAATGGCGCCCAACGTGTGGTCACAATAACCACTCACCCTCAAATGGCGTCCAACGTGGGAACTCAATAACGACATTCCACCCACAACATCTATTTTCATTACCAATGTGATTATGGTGACTATTACACTTTTGCTACGTCACACTACTTTTGACCAATAAAACGGTACGAAAGGACGTCTTTCAACCAATCATGGCTGCTTATCGCACAATTTTATCGCGTCCCTAGCATTTGCATATTTTTATCACTACCCTAGCATTTGTTTCTTTGTTTGCCAACATTTCAAACTGCACTGGTCTGGTAGTCAAAAAACAGAAAATTACAAACCACTCCAGTCGATGCACAGCAGTTTCAAATATGACTCGCATTGGCATTCAAGAACAAGAATTAATAAAGATCAATGGTCATATATGAAGAGCACCGTTCGGAAATCCTGAATAGGTTGAGGGATATACCATGTACATCAACGAGTTCACTTCTTTTACGCACACGTCCAATATAACATCAACTGAACCACCAACCACTAAAACATTCAAATTTGAAAATTGTACTTCCAATAATTGTTTCTTTTAAAATTATTCATGTTTATTTTTTATTTCATCATCGTTAATTAAAACGTTTCTTATTTATTTCATCATCCCTAATTAAAACTTTTCTAACACTTGTTTATATTATTTAGGTTATGTTTGTTATAGCTTCTGCTATATGATATTATGGATAGTCACGTATCAGAGATTGTTTAATACTAAGATTTATTGAAAATCATCTGTCAAGTGACGTTGATTACTGGGATCCGGATGATTGAAGTGAAATGCAAATGTTTTAATAAAAATGAAACTGAATCAACAAAGCCTTCTTGACTAGTAACATTCCACAGAGTTCAATGATGATTCCATAGTTGGCACAACTGATACCGGTAATAAGAAAACATAATCATAGAACACTACAGCCATCTAGCATAATGTTGAGATGGTACAATCATACATTTAAAGACAGTTGTATTTTCGTAAGCCAATTAATATTTTATTGTATTGGAGTACTTTGTTACTTCTAATCTTTATATACTTTCTTCTAATCGTGTAATAGTCAATTAAATCCCACTCGAGTTTTGATTTTCTCTAGATAAATCAAAACCTCTAGTGAGATCACTGTTGATAATCATCATGATTATAAATTAAATAAAACTAAATAGCTAAATTCGTTCGGTTTATGACGATAATAATAATAATAATAATAATAATAATAATAATAATAATAATAATAATAATAATAAATACGTACGCTGGTAATAGTCTATCTGAGGCTAACAGTTTACATTTGTGAAGGTTGGCGTAGTAATTTTGATAGGACACCGGTTGTATTACTTGACTGAGTGTAAACAGGAGGGATATGTAACCATAAGCAGGCATTAAATAATCCGAGATTATCCTGGATCTCTGTTTATATTTAATTCTGCAATTCTATGTCCAACACCCCACAAAGTGAGGAACATGTTAATTAACGGATCAAACTGTTAACTCGCTTAGTGTTTGCTGTCACAACGAAACGCCCACCTTACACAATTTTACAGTGAAATTCATCTACCCACGTGGAGGCGTAAAGTTTATCTTAGCCATGTAGTGTGATGAGCATCCATTTTAGTTATCTGAAGTCGCATGAAAGCTATTCCAAAACAAGTAATGATAACAGTTACAGAAAAACCACATATGCGGGGAGTGTACCAAAGATCATAAAAAAATTAATAGCATAGCCAAAGAGAGATCTAAAGAATATAGTCAGTACAAAGAAATAGTATGTATTCCTTTCTCTTCCTTCTCACAAAACTAATATCCCGAACTATATTTATCTCCCACCATCCTAGAGTTCTAAAACTGTGTGATTAGAATTTACAGACTGAACCGTAAGTAATGTCATTAATTTCAGGGGGTTATTCTTCGAGATATTTTAAACAAAACGTTTAATACAATTTTGCTCGTTTTTGCTTCCTTTTCCATATAAAAACTGTTTTATATTAAGGGGAGGCAGAGGTGAATATTTCAAAATCCACAAAATTTATCCGATTTGTTTGAAATTGATCACGGATACTAAGTATGTTATTAGTAATGGACATACCAAGTTTCTACTTTCTAAGTACAAAAGTTCTGTAAATATGAATAGTTTTATAAAACTTTATATCGTTTGATACAAAATGCTCCATGCACCATATTGTAAGAAATTTTCAATATTTCTTTTTATTTATATGTTCAGAGAAGGTATATAAATAATGATAAGTATTAGTTTATTATGGGAATAATATAGTAATACAGTTATCTTGGTTTTAATTTCATACTTTTAAAGGGTACAAAATCAAAAACTAACATCGGAATATGAAAATAAAGATAATAAAAATGGAAAAAAACCAAATTTTCATTTTTCTTCAGTTTTGTTCGAAAACTTCACCTCTGCCTCCCCTTAAACATTTCATAGCGTGTTTTGGGAAAACCATTCATTTAATTCCAAATGTGGTAAGCCAATTTAAGAGCGTACCGTAGTATATTATGATAATAAATTATTGAAATGATTTTAGTTTTGTCCTTTTAAATGTGCAGAAATTTGAGCCGAACAAACGTAACATTTTAAAATTCCTTTTCAGAACGAAAAGTTACATTTGTTCAGATCAAATTTCGGCACATTTAAAGGACAAAATTAAAATTCTTTCAATGATTTATTAGCATAATACACTACTCTCTTAAATTGACTTAGCACATTTGGAATTAAATGAATGCTTTTCCCAAAACACGCTATGAAATGTTTCATATAATTTTTTTCTCGAAAAGGAAGCACAAACTAACAGATTTTGTTAAACTTTTTGTTTGAAATATCTCAAAGAGCTACCCCCTGAAATTAATTACATTACTTACGATTCATCCTGTATTATTATTATTATTATTATTATTATTATTATTATTATTATTATTATTATTATTATTATTATTATTATTATTGAATCTCCAAGTATATAGAAATCTTGTCTACTTTTTATTTTTTAATCCACACTTGTGGTGGAAAAGTGAGGCGAGAATATGGTCAGGGAAGGGAAATATAGAAATGACTCTTACCTCCCCGTCACTGTGATGCTTAATAGTACCACAGTCTACTATATACAGTCACGAAGCTTGAGTTTTGAGGGTGCTAGAAACAATAGACCGTGACGGTACTATTTTGCATTGCCTGTAATGAGGCGATATTAGCGATCCTAGTGGTGAGCAACTATCTAATGTTTGCATATTTACTACGTATTGACCTTCGCGACTGTATATACTAGACTATGATAGTACTATGTTCACTGTATTTTTTGACTGTGCGAGTGTAAAGGCGACTGCGAGGTTCTTCAAAATTTGTTCTTGATATACACACATTACAAATAATTCCAATTAATTTATTACCATTAATTCCCTCATTTATTCTTATTCTCAATTCAGTCACTCATTCATTCTTATTTGTATTAAATCAATGATTCATTTATTTTCATTTTCCTTGCATCAGTTATTCTTTTATTCTCATTTCCAATATATCAGTGACTCATTTATTCCTATTTTTATTAAATCAATGGCTGTCATTCTCATTAATTCAGGCACTCACTTGTTATTACTTTCATTAATAAAATTCTGTCATTCATTTGTTCTCATTTTCATTAATTCAGTCACGCATTTATTCACATTTTCATTAATGCAGTCACTTATTTGTTCTCACTCTCAATAAATCATTACCTTGTTTCTACTCTCTTTAATAAAATTAAGTTACTTATTTCTTCTCACTCTGATTAATCCAGTCACTCATTTGTTATCACTCTCAATAATTGAGTACCTCAGCGGAAAAAAGTTGGATGTAACATGTTGTCCAAGTGTTACATCCAACCTTATTCCACGGAGATACTAAATTCATTACCTTGTTTCTCCTCTCATTCATTCAGTCACCCACTTGTTCTCACTCTCATTAATGCAGTACTGTGTTTCTCCTCTCATTCATTCAGTCAGTCACTTATTTGTTCTCACTCTCATTAATGCAGTACTGTGTTTCTCCTCTCATTCATTCAGTCACCCACTTGTTCTCACTCTCATTAATGCAGTACTGTGTTTCTCCTCTCATTCATTCAGTCACTTATTTGTTCTCACTCTCATTAATGCAGTACTGTGTTTCTCCTCTCATTCATTCAGTCACTTATTTGTTCTCACTCTCATTAATGCAGTACTGTGTTTCTCCTCTCATTCATTTAGTCACTTATTTGTTCTCACTCTCATTAATGCAGTACTGTGTTTCTCCTCTCATTCATTCAGTCACCCACTTGTTCTCACTCTCATTAATGCAGTACTGTGTTTCTCCTCTCATTCATTCAGTCACCCACTTGTTCTCACTCTCATTAATGCAGTACTGTGTTTCTCCTCTCATTCATTCAGTCACTTATTTGTTCTCACTCTCATTAATGCAGTACTGTGTTTCTCCTCTCATTCATTTAGTCACTTATTTGTTCTCACTTTCATTAATGCAGTACTGTGTTTCTCCTCTCATTCATTCAGTCATTTATTTGTTCTCACTCTCATTAATGCAGAACTGTGTTTCTCCTCTCATTCATTCAGTCACTTATTTGTTCTCACTCTCATTAATGCACTACTGTGTTTCTCCTCTCATTCATTCAGTCACTTATTTGTTCTCACTCTCATTAATGCAGTACTGTGTTTCTCCTCTCATTCATTCAGTCACTTATTTGTTCTCACTCTCATTAATGCACTACTGTGTTTCTCCTCTCATTCATTCAGTCACTTATTTGTTCTCACTCTCATTAATGCAGTACTGTGTTTCTCCTCTCATTCATTCAGTCACTTATTTGTTCTCCCTCTCATTAATGCAGTACTGTGTTTCTCCTCTCATTCATTCAGTCACTCATTTGTTCTCCCTCTCACTAATGCAGTACCTTGTTTCTCCTCTCATTCATTCAGTCACTTATTTGTTCTCACAGTAATTTAGTCACTCGTTTATTCTCACTCTCTTCAATTCAGTTACTCATTTATTATTACTTTCCTTCAATTAATTATTATTTATTTATTCTCATTTACATTAATTCAGTGACTGATATATTCTCGTTTAATTAAATCAGTAACTCATTTGTTCTCAATCTCATTAATTCAGTCATTCATTCTCATTTCTTCTCATTCTCAATAATTCAGTTACTTATTTTTCACTTTCACTAATTCCCTCAGTCATACGTCCTCATTCAGTTACTCATTTGTTCTCATTCCCATTAATTTAGTCACTTTTTGTTTCGTTCTCATTGTCATTAATTCAGTCACTCATTTGTTCTCACCGCCATTAATTCGGTCACTCATTTTTTCTCATTCTCATTAATTCAGTCACTCATTTCTTTTCATTCTGAATAATTCAGCCACTCATTTGTTCTCATCATTCATTCAATCATACATTTAATATCGCTGTCATAAATTCAGTGGCTCATTTATTCTCATTTCCATTAAATCAGCGATTCAATTACTGTTATTTTCGTTAAAACAATGATGATTGATTTATTCTCATTTTCATTATACTGGTAACTCACTTATTCTGGTTCTGTTTAATTCAGTCATTCCTTTGTTCCCATTCTCATTTATTCAGCCATTCATTTATTATCTTCAAGAGCTGTAACGCCATGGAGAAACTTTTATGTATATAATGAAACAGTAGGTACCTACTGGTTAACGCCACCTTTTACGCGTGGTATAGACGTGTGTTTGTCTAATGTCTACCCACTTCATTTGCGTGATTCAAGTTCCGCATATTGCGGATAGATGGCAGGACTGTGACCCATTTTTAAGTTGCAGACCACTTCGGCGGGCCACGTTGTGCATGATATGTATCTGTGAAATACGTGATCCCGGCCATACTTCTCCTGTATTCTTAAAATTCTCTTGTTCTCGGTCAGGTATGAATCCACGCTACCGATGTGTAAGGCGAATTTGATAATCACTCCATTACTGAAGTTCAATCATGTCAAATACACATAGTAGCGTTTATTCTGATTTCCTATGTCGGAAATACTCTTGCGAGTGAAAGAGAACGCGTTACAGAAAACAGGAGGGTGAAAGTCTTACATGAAATATCATAAAATGTTAGTGCACATTTATTTTGGGCCTGGAATTCAATTCATTTGTGGTGGAACGCTTTCTTAGCGGTTAGCGTTGTCAGATAAAAGCCACAAGAAGGAGAGTTGAGAAATTTGCCGTAGATTCTTCGAATGGTCGGAGAGTTTTAATCAGTTTCCAAGGCAACAAACAGACTTCTTCTCGTCTCGAAATCGCACTGCTGTGACTCATACGACAGGTTCCTTGGCAGCGGTCCATGAATGCAGAAGCTCTGTTGAAATGGCGGGTGGCTTTGCCACCATAACCTCTTGGAAATCAATGGCAATCAACAACCGTGCAGCAAGAATGCTATCGATCGCAAATTAGTTCCATTTAACAAAGCTAAACATTTACTGCATTTCCTTCGTTCCTCTTGTGTTACTCGAGTTCTTCTTTCCTTTATTTCATTTCTTTTTCGTCACTCACTTTCTTCTTCTTCTTCTTCTTCTTCTTCTTCATCTCCTCTTCAGTCCTTCTCTTTATATATTTTATTTTCTCCTTTCTTTCAGATTTTCATTCAAAGTAGCCTACTACGTACTAACTGTGGTACAGTAATCGGAATATTACGTCTGATTCTGGTAACCATGAACGAATGTCATATTCCGCGATCAGTGTTGCCAAACTGTGTAAAATTTGTATTTCTATGTGGAATATTATGTGGAATGATTGGCTATGTGGGTTTTATGTGGAATTCTCACAGCTTGGCCACTAACTTTATGAGTTAATTAAAAAATGGAAATACCGGTACACTTCACTCTAGAGTAGTCACAGGTGAATTATCTAAACCGCGCTTAATCTCTAGCGGTAGCTTAGATTTTGTCAAATTGTTTAAAGGTTTTTGAACCTTTTCTTTATAGCTACACTTTCTCCCGGGTTTTCAAAGTTCTGAGTGACAAGGAAATACTGGACACCGCTCATGGACTCGGACAGCCGCCTGACAATGATCTTGAGGAGGATGATGTCGGCTTGGAGAACAAATTTTTACCTCTATGAATCATTTGAAAGTAATATTGAGGTTAAAATTTCAGATAAGTCGGAATATATATAGTAAACATAATTATTTAGTTTCCGTCTACAACTTATCAATTAATACAGAAACAATGTTATGTTATTTCACATTACAAGGTTATAATTCTACTAATATTTTCGATTTTTTAAAAATCATCTTCAGGTGGAGAGACATAAATTGACAAATTGAGCAAAGGTGAAATACAAGAAAAAACATATGTGCTCAATATGAACTAAGTTAAAAACATGTATAAAACCAATTTAAAATTAAATAATATTGGTTCTAAGTCGTTTTTAACACATAATAAAACATTTGTAAAATTTATAAATTAATAGTATTTTAAAGATGACCACACTATTTGAGTCTTTTGATGTTACATAACCAGTTTCAATCACAAAAATTATGCACGTATTGAGAATTAAAAATTAAAAATTAAATTTAAATTTAAATCCATTAGTAATACAATATTCAGAAGAGAAGTCTTTAAAAGGAATGCAGTTATTGGCATTCTGTTTGTTAATCAGTCACTCGTATCGATGAGGTGATAAAGACATGATGTTAAGAGAAGGATGTAGAATCAGACGTCGCGTCGGAACTGTCTCATCGAAGCGTTACATTGTATGTGCACTGTGTCAGGAATTTGGGGCTATGAGAATGAATCTACTCGTATGTGAGCTTCAAGCCTGTTGGCCATTTGTTTCACTCCTCTTTTATCCTTCCATTGAAGAAACTTAAGAGAATTTTAAGAAAAAGCAGAAATTTGATTTTTTTCTAAATTGACTATTTAACGAACCTGTACGAACGACTAGGTTATGTACATAAAAATCGCCCCACGGTTTGGGAAAAATCTCGGAAAACTCAACCAGACAATGAGACCAAGTAAATTAGACGCAACCTAATACCTACCACATGAGAGGCGTAATGCCACAAGCACGATCAGTAGCAAGAGTGAACAGTAGCAAGGCAGAGTTGCAGACGATGAGATTAATAAAACTATTTCATAATATTTGATAGAATAAAGACGAAAAAATTCGAATAAATAAGTGTTAGAAATTAGTAGTTACACAGAGTGAACCGTAATTAATATCATTAATTTAGGGAGTTATTCTTCGAGATATTTCAAACAAAAAAGTTTATACATCTCGATTACACAACTTTTAACACTGTATCACTTCGGCATATGTATCATATGACTTTCTTGTGTTAAATTCTATCGTACCTGGTTTACATGTTTGGTCTTTTTCAGAACTGGTCGTTGCTGGTCTTGGCGCCTCTTGTTTTGTTTCCTACGAGGGTGTGTTTGTGTAGTGTAATGTGGAGTCAAAGAGTGTGTGTGTTCTGAAATTGAGTTGTGTGTTGAGAATTTCATTGGGATGTGTTTTTATATGTCTGTATATATCATATTGTTCTAGTGTGTTTAGTTTCTGGCATCAACACAGACATGGAAATACTACACATCCAACCAAAAAGCCAGAAACTAAACACACTACAACAATATGAAATATACAGACACACAAAAACACACCCCAATGAAATTCTCAACACACAACTCAATTTCAGAACACACACACTCTTTGATCTCACATTACACTACACAAACACACCCTCACAGGAAACAAAACAAGAGGCGCCAAGACCAGCACTGGCCAGTTCTGAAGAAGACCAATAATAGGTCGAAACATGTAAACCAGGTACGATAGAATTTAACACAAGAAAGTCATATAATACATATTCTGAAAAAAGTTTAATACAATTATTTTACTCTTTCTTACTTCTTCTTCGAAAGCTAAAACAGAAAATCCTATAGACAAAATACTTATTATTAAACCATTTCAGGTCAAGGTGCAGTTTATGTTTTGGTGGAGATGGATTACATTTATATTTATTATTGGATTATTATTTGAAATTTTATTATGAAATTGGATTTATATGAAACATTTAATATAGTCTTTTGGGAAAACCATTGATTTAATTCCCAATATGCTCAGGAAATTTAAGAGACCAATGTATGATGATTTTTAGTGGGTTTTTTTACGACGCTGTATCAACATCTCAGGTTATTTAGCGTTTGAATGAAGTGAAGAAGAAGAAGAAGAAGAAGAAGAAGAAGATGATGATGATGATGATGCCGATGAAATGAGTCCGGGGTCCAGCACCGATAGTTACCCAGCATTTGCTCATAATGGATTGAGGGAAACTCAGGAAAACCTGAACTAGGTAACTTGCCCTGACCGGGATTCGAACCCCGGGCACCTGGTTTCACTGCCAGACGCGCTAGCCGTTACTCCACAGGTGTGGACTGTATGATGATAATAAATTATTGAAAGAATTTTAGTTTTGTCCTTTAAATGTGCAGAATTTTAATCCGAACAAATGTAACATTGTAAAATTCCTTTGCGGAACGAAAAGTTACATATTTCCAGCGGGCGGCCTCCGAACTCCCCTACAGCCTGTAGAATACCTCCTCCTAGGCATCACCGCGGCCTCTCAACTCCAGCTCCCAAGAACTACCACGAGTCCAGTGGAGAGCCCACAGTAGACAGCACTAACACAAGCAACTAATATCTTCATACCACGGGATGCAAGTTCGGTGGTGGTCCAAAATATAGGAAAGAAACGGAGTAGACGATGAAAGAGGGTAAGGGTAATTATGATGTCGAAAAGAGTCCGAAGTCCAACGCTGAAAGTTACCCAGCAACTTCAGTTAGTTGAGGGAACACCTCAGAAAAAATCTCAACCAGGCAACTTGTCCCAACTAAGATTTGAACCCGGGCCCGCTCGTTTCACAGTCAGACATGGTAACCGTTATTCCACAGCGGTGGATCAAGGACATGTTTCACTATGATGTCTATTCAGGAAAATGAGCCAGGAAATACGTGAAAACCACTTCCTCTGCGATTATTTATCAGTAACTGAAAACGGGTAATAAAAATGAATTTAGATTATGACCCAATTCAGACAAAATCTTTCCTACCATGTCTCGCATAAGGAGGATAACACGTCCACTGTTATGGAGTAAAGGTTAGCATGTTCAGGTTCAAATTCTGGTTGAGGTTTTTCTCCGGAGTTTTTCTTCAACTCATTAGAAGCAAATGCTGGGTAACTTTCGGCGCTATACCCTGAACTCATTTTTCCAGGAATTATCACCTTCAGGTCACTCAGATGCAAGATAACTATAGCAGTTGATAAAGCGTCGTAAAATAAGTAATTAAAATAAATAAACGAACGCAGTTTTCCTCATACAACGACTTCGCACGCCAAGTAAATCCGTTTCTCTTTACTTTCCCGCCCACAAAGATAGAATTTCTCTACTCGAGTTGCGTTTGTTTAGGTCTATGCTTTGTTCGCTGCAATAGCTTCTCTCCTAACATTCCTTTTGCTAAGCTAATGGAAACCTTGACGCGTAAAGCCAGTGAATCAAACGGAGAGTGGGGTAGGAAATTGTCTACAAGAACAGAAGCCAATACACTAAATTTCCAATCCCTTCAAAGGGTCTTACGGAGAAGTACTCGTAACAGAAGCTGTAATAGTTCCTAGAAAAAGAAAAGTGATGTGAATCCGCAGCCAATTCTCCAATACATAAAGAATACTCTCAATGTAGAACGCAACATGTGTCTTGGTTCGTATTGTCTTCAGCAAGATCGTTCAAGCAAAACCATCAATAACGCACATAAAGTTGTGACTTATTCTTAGAAATGGTTAAGGAGACAAAAATCAGGTTTTTTATTTTGTTTCAAAATAAAGTACAGGACTTGCTGCAGATAAGTCCTTTAATGGAACTCTTTAAATTTGGCAGTGCATGTAATTCATACACTTTTTTTTTAATGCCGTTTTCCGTAAGTTACGATTTTTCAAAATTAAGTGCATTTTTCTCTGAAACTACTGAATCTACTTATATTAAATTTTTACAGTGTTTTCTGCAGTCTGTGTTGTACAAACTAGACCTACGGGTTTATGAATATCATACACGTAGCATGAGGAAAAAATATATATTCATTGAAAAATTGACAAAAATTGTTAATCGAAGTTTAATATTTTTTCTGTCCCACTAAGGGAGAAATAATTAATTAAATTTTGCTTTAGAATATACAGTACACATTACTTGATAACTATAAAAAATACTAGGTATATGAGTAAAAACTGTAGCACGTAATGTGCACCTGAAGTTAAAGATATGTTTAACAATGTGGGAAAACAGGTTATCTGTTACGGCCTTTCTTTTGTACTTGGATAAGAAATTAATTAGTTGTATTTTATACCACTGAATTCAGAATGATTGATTGTATAACCACGAAAATTTTTATTTCACTCTGAACACTAAAAGCCTCAAGATATTGAACTAATCATTTGTACTGAAATTCTTTAATATCATAGACTTCACTACCTACTCCCCTTAAGTCAGTTTCTTTTTTCAAACGTTAGAACTGGCAAATGTATTCAGATTCGGTCAAAATTCAATATGGAAAATATATCCATAATTAATAGATGTCGCTTTTCTTCGAAGTTTTAATACTTAGTACTTAAAATTTCTTATCCTTCTTCAATTTAAACTCTATAGAAATCTTCTTCTTCTGACTTCACAGACTATACCAGAGTTTCTCTTCTTCTACTTCTTCTTCTTCCTCTCCTACTTCTTCTTCTTTTTCTTCAGATAGCTTGGAGTTATCATTCTTATAAGAATTCCGATATTCTACAGTCTTGTCGTTCAATGATATAATTTCTAGCTGAAAAAAAATGAAGTTACATTCCCGAATGGAAGGCTGCGCAATACTAAATAAAGTAACAAGTTATAATTATTAAACATACAGCATATTCATAAAAAATTTATACATATTTCAAGCTACCGGTACCAACAAATTTAAGGAACCAACCACATGTGCATCCATTATGCGATTACGCTTTCTATGCCTTATGGTTATTCTATTCATTAATGTTGTAGTGAAGGTTAATTTGTAGAGTCGGCTACAATATTAATGAAACAGTTACTTGGGCTAGTTATAAGCACAGACAAGTAACACAGAAAGACTTCCACCTCAATGCATATGTTCGAGAAACTATTGAAATTTATGCTTGCAGTGTTTGGAAACATTCAATTAATTTTCCTTAAGTAACATGCTTTAGGTACTGTATATTTTTTTAATAAAAAATTTATATTTCTAAGAATTAATTCTTTGTACGCGTACAGACAGGTTTATTTCTACTACTACGATACTGCAAATAAATCAGATGGGGCACAATTTGTTATTTTATTGAGATTCTTTCAATAATAAAGTTATTCCTGAACCCTAGCACGTATGGCGCACCGCCACAATTGTTCAATCCTTGCTCAGTACACTCATCCCTCCATCGTCCTCAGTACGAGATAGATAAACAGTCCTTAATGGGTAGCACGCCTCGCGAGGTCGCTCGTGTGTACTAACTAGTCTTTGCCGCTCCTGTAGAGGTGCGTACACACTTAGCGAACGAACAACGAACGAACGACAAACGATTGCATTCGTTGATTGAAATCGGTACGTGTGTACGTCGCAGCAAAGGCAAACCGATCGTTTGGTTTGCCTTCGGAATGATCCGTCGCTTGTCGGTACATCAAAGGAAGTTGGTATTCGTTGTGGACG
>JAJSOF020000027.1:42887751-42925630 GCA_025594305.2 Periplaneta americana | reverse complement strand
AATAAAAATTTAAATTTAAATAATAATAATAATAATAATAATAATAATTTTATATATGCCTAAAAACATAGCTCTCAAAGACGTTAAACTCTAAATACATAGCTCCAGTATAAATCATCGTTGCTATACCAGATCACGTAAGAGACTAAACATATTAGTATCTAAAGAGAATGATGACGATGACAGACATAGTGAAATAAATTAGGTAGATAGGTGGATTTATTGAGTAATATTATACATACAGATGTTATATTATCATAATTATCTCATGAGTCCAATGCACGGGTCTTCTGACCGTACGTGCTTTGTACCTAAAACAAGTCCTACTTTGTAGGTTTCACCCTCTCACCTATAGTTAGATCCAACCCTCTCCAAAAGAACACTCAGATTAAAATAAAAATGAAACAAACAAAAAACATTATAGGTATAATATATTCTAACCTAAACAGGCATAAAAGTGTGTAATTGAGTATCCCTTCGTCAGTTCATCACAAACTTCAACAGCTGTAGTTCTAATCTATCTCGTTTTCTTTAAGAGGAACAATCCAGTCTTTTGTTCCCATGCTCTATTCCCTAAATTAAGTATAGAAAGTAGATTGCTGTCTGTGTTTTGTATTTATGCCAGGTAACAAGATCTTATAGCTTAGCGGGACAAAGTTGGACGATGGTGACACAGCAGGAACAAGCCCTACGGAAGTGGCTTCGTCGTTACACTTGATATGTTTGTTTGGCAGCGGTCTTACAGCTGTGTAGCTGCAAAGTCAGGTTGTTCTTTTAACTTCGTGTGAAGCCAGAAATACTTTGGAATGGGGTTAACACTTTTATGAGGGTCATGTTTCACCTGTAGGTGAAATCCCTAAGACAACATACGGGAGAACAGTTATTGTCCCCTTCTATTTCACTCGTTTCCAGAAGAATATATGTGTGTACGTGTAGTGTAAAGTAGCAGCTAGCGGCTTTTTGTATTAGATGAAAAAGTTTAGGAATTCATTCAGAGTGGAGGTACATAGTAACAGCTATAACTGTTCAAATGGAATTTTTGTGGTCGTCCTTAATATTTGTGAGAGAAGTCCAAATATTAGCTGAAGAGCTTACACGTGTCACTTTGATTTGTTGCGAACTATGTATATTCCTTTTGGTTCTATTTTTAAAATAATGGAATTTATTTCGATACAAATTTAAGTTGGAACAACCAAGTAACCCATATTATCAAAAGTAAAACGTGTTTCCTACACTTCATTTCTTAGCTAATATCATTACAGTTTCTCCCGCTGTCTACCACTCAAAAACTACTAGTGCAAACAATGGCAATGTTAGCGTCGTGCATTACAGGCGCTATGTTCGGTTAAAGTTTGTCGAGTATGGCGAAGTTCGATATTCGCCAATGTTCACTCTGCAGGAGAGGCTTGTCATTTGTTCGGCCTTGTTATTAAAATATTCACTTTTCTCCACTTTCGGCTCTTCACGTTTCAGCCGCCTAAGGGTTTTATCTTATTTTATTTTTAAATATTTTTAAGATGTGAACATAACAGGCCAACCAATTACAATGTTCACTTATAACTAAGATATTAATTATTGAATACAGAAATTACATATATATATATCAGCACGCTAGGAACAAGAAAAATTGCAGACGACACAAAACTTCAATATCAATGAAACGAGAGATGTACAGTAGTGGCACCGGACCGATTGATTTGTAGCTGATTTCAGAGTCTGTTCACTCCAGAACACGATAGACTGGTAACTAAGACTTTCGTGGTTCGAATACTTGCCTGAAAGGAAACTTTTTTGTTCCTTACCCAAATTTACTCCCTATACTTTCGATTGCAGCGATATTTTACTACTTAATTAACTTATTATTCTCAGAACATGAATTTTACCAGCAATCGAAAAGTATTGGGAATAAATTTGAATAAGGAACAAAAAAGTTTCCTTCCCAGGCAGAATTCGAACCACGAAAGTCTTAGTTACCAGTCTATCGTGCGCTGGAGTGAACAAGGCTCTGAAATCAGCTACAAGGGTCGGTCCGGTTTTTTTTTTTTCCCCACTACTGTACAATGTTGGTACCTGACGCCAGCTTCGAGTTCGAAACAGCTGACCAGAATAAAACAAGGAGGAAAACAAAACGAGGCAGATACAAAAAATATTGCGGACGAAGGATTAGGGAAATACCTGGAAGTGTCTGAGGTCAGGAGCATAGACAAGACTAATCGAGGAAATGCAAAGAGAAGACATGATAACAACGAGCGAAGGAATGAAGCGACTACCAAAATATTAGTGATTGTGAGGACAGAATAGATAGGGCTTTTGAGAGGTTATTAAATGGGTAAATGGAGGACAGAATAGTGAGGATGATGGAATTAGTGAGGAAGAAGAGTGTTTAAAAATGAGGGCAAGAAAGTTAGGTTTGGCAAAAGCGATAGAATAGGAATAGAGAAGAAAGTGTTAAGTGTAAGAAGCTAGCGTAACAGTGTAGTAAGATAGACATACAAACAATGAATAAAAAGCCAATTAAAGTGAAAAAACATCTGGACAAATGTGAAGAAGAAGAAGAGAGAATCTGGAAGTGTAATTAGTGAATTTAATATTTCATGTGAATCGATGTTGTGGGTTGGGAGTAGTATCAGGGTACTATAACTGTAGGAGTATTATAGAAATAAATATATGGAAAGAGGTAATAAAATAGGAAATTTAGGAGGAAGCGAAGAGAAAGAAATACATACGTAAATAAACAGAGGATAGAATAGTAGAAAAGTGATGTAAATGTTGTAAAATAGAGTTAAGGAAATAAACAAGTAATTCAGGAGAAAATTGGTGGAAAGAAATAAATTAATAAGTAAATAAATAAGCAAATTAATAAGTCAACAAGTAAATAAATGAATAAATAAGTAATTAAGTAGATAAATAATTAATTAAATAAAGAAATGAATGAATGAACCAAGCAGGTCAAGCAAACAAAAGGTAGGGTTATTTCATAGCCTTTCAGATATTCTATTTTATGTATTGTATAAGCTATCAGCCTGTGTATTTTATGCACAGTATGTGCTGTATGTGTGTGTCATGTGTTTTTATATTAACAGTTAATACACAAAAACACATGACACATACAACTGTTGTACTTCTTGTAGTTGATGAAACTACACACGAACACAAACTGGGATGTTCCTGATTCTTTTATTTTCTGTTTAATTTGACATAAAATAATTATCTTATATCCATACATCAAATGTAAGTTCTAATTTTAGTCCGTTGCTGCACTTAATTGTTATAGTGGTAGGGAAGATTGCGGATATAAGTTTAAAAAAAAGTAGACTGTGTGAAAACTATACAATTGCTTTGCTTTGTCTTATTACTGAAAATTCATGTCTCTATTACTATTTGTGGAGTTGTGTGAATGTAAATGTCAAATTAAAACATTAACAGCACAATATATTAATATTACATTGCTATTGTCTTAGAATTAGCATTACTACATTGCAATTGATACATCCGACGAAGCCAGCAAAGATAAAGTCTGTGTCTGCAGAACTAATACAAAGGTAATGAATAGTCAGGAGGTAATTCCCCTCCCCCTAATAGCAGAATCAGCTGATTTAGTACAATGGGTAATTAGATTTATAGGATTCCACCAGCTGCCTCAGAGTTCCGCAATACATTGTGTAGCCCACCTGATTCGCGATGAAGATCTCTCTCCTGTAATTCTGAGCGGAAAATAGATTATTCACAAATCCATTTACTTCATGGTTTCTCTCAGACAAGCATTAAGTTATCAGTATGGTTCGTTTGCTGTTCGCTACTTTTCTCTTCCTTCCTCCATAATTCTTCTTTTTTAATTTATTCTTCTATCGTTTTTAATTCGTTCTATTTTTCATATCATATATCGGGCGCATACGAATTGAACACAATATACTCTTGAACAGTTCTTATTTATTATTCGAGTACACGACAAACAATCTGAAATCGTTCATTCGCGTTGTGCACAAATAATTATTCGAAATCATTCATTCGCGTTGAGCACAAGCAATTTGAAATCATTTATTCGCTTTGACCACAAGCAATTTGAAATTGTTCATTAGTGTTTTGCACAAACATTCGAAATCATTCATTTTGCGTTGAGCACAAACAATTTGAAAATCATTCATCAGCGTTGAGCACAAACAATTTAAAATCATTCATTCGCGTTGAGTACAAACAATTTGAAATCATTCATTATCGTTGAGCACAAACAATTTGAAATAATTCATTAGCGTTGAGTACAAACAATTTGAAATCATTCATTAGTGTTGAGCACAAACAATTTGAAATCATTCATTTGCGTTGACACAAACAATTTCAAATCATTCATTTGCGTTGAGCACAAACAATTTGAAATCATTCATTAGCATTGAGTACAAAACAACTTGAAATCGTTCATTATCGTTGAGCACAAAACAATTTGAAATCATTTGTTAGCGTTGAGCACAAGCAATTTGAAATCGTTCATTAGCATTGTGCACAAAAACAATTCAAAATCATTCATTCGCGTTGAGCACAACAATTTGAAATCATTCATTAGTGTTGAGTACAAACAATTTGAAATCATTCATTAGTGTTGAGCACAAACAATTTGAAATCATTCATTAGCGTTGAGCTTCAAGCAATTTGAAATCGTTCATTAGCGTTGTGCACAAACAATTCAAAATCATTCATTCGCGTTGAGCACAAACAATTCGAAATCATTCATTGCGTTGAGTACAAACAATTTGAAATAATTCATTAGCGTTGAGCACAAGCAATTTGAAATCGTTTATTAGCGTTGTGCACAAACAATTCGAAATAATTCATTCGCGTTGGGTACAAACAATTTGAAATCATTCATGAGAGTTGAGTACAAATAATTTGAAATCATTCAATAGCGTTGAGCAGAAACAATTTGAAATCATTCATGAGCGTTGAGTACAAACAATTTGGAACATTCATTAGCGTTGAGTACAAAAATTTGAAATCATTTATGAGCGTTGAGTACAAACAATTTGAAATCATTCATTAGCGTTGAGCACAAACAATTTGAAATCATGTATTAGCGTTGAGTACAAACAATTTGAAATAATTCATTAGCGTTGAGCACAAGAAATTTAAAATCGTTCATTAGCGGTTGTGCACAAACAATTTGAAATCATTCATAAGCGTTGACACAAGCAATTGAATACAAACAATCTGAAATCGTTGATCAGCGTTGAGCACAAACAATTTGAAATCATTCATTAGCGTTGAGCACAAACAAATTTGAAATCATTCATTAGCGTTGAGCACAACAAATTTGAAAACATTCATTAGCATTGAGCACAAACAATTTGAAATCGTTCATTAGCGTTGAGAAGAAACAATTCGAAATCATTCCTTAGCGTTGAGCAAAAACAATTTGAAATCATTCATTAGCACTGAGCACAAACAATCTGAAATCGCTGATCAGCGTTGAGCACAAACAATTTGAAATCATTCATTAGCGTTGAGCACAAACAATTTGAAATCATTCATTAGTGTTGAGCACAAACAATTTGAAATCGTTCATTAGCGGTTGTGCACAAACAAATTGAAATCATTCATTCGCGATGAGCACAAACAATTTGAAATCATTCATTAGCGTTTAGCAACAATCTGAAATCGTTCATTCGCGTTGAGCACAAACAATTTGAAATTGTTCATTCGCTTTCCTAAACAAACAATTTGAAATCATTTGTTAGCATTGAGCACAAACAATTTGATATCATTTATTAGCGTTGAGCACAAACAATTTGAAATCATTATCGTTGAGCACAAATAATTTGAAATCATTCATTAGCGTTGAGCACAAACAATTTGACATTCTCCATCCCATTTTCTACAGACTGAGGACTGACAGCATTGATTTTGCTGGTATTGTTAAAAAGGTTGGACAAAAATATTTTGCTGGCAAGGTTAAAAATGTTGGGCAAAATTAAAAATGTAACTGTTTAGCTTAATTAGAAAAAATGTGCTACTCGTTTTACATAATCCAATCGAGAAATTACTACTGTTATTATATCTTAATAATACATCTGTCAAAATACCTCGTTTTTTTTTCGTTTCGTCTAGCGGATTTGTTTTATGGTTGCAACTTCTCTATGCTAATGATCCTTTTGTATTAAAAAAGCTTGCTTTGTAATTGCCTATTCTCCTTTTTGACTTCCTGGTAGCAGTTCATGTAGCTGCTTTAGTACAACCCACGTATTTGAAACTGTCCACTTGTTCCACTGCCTCATTTCGCATTTGTAAATTTATCGTTTTTGCTCCCTGATAATCATGCTCTTTGTCTGATTTTCATTCATCTTCATTCCATATTGTTCACATCTGTCATTTAGCTCCAGTAGCATATATGTTAGTATCGTCTCGTTTTCTGCTAACAATGTCATATCATCAGCAAATCTTATGCATCTCATTCAAATTCTCCTGCTGTCATCCCGCATTATTATTATTATTATTATTATTATTATTATTATTATTATTATTATTATTATTATTAGTATTATTATCATCATCATCATCATTAGTATTATCCCAGGTCATATATAACAGATTGCTTGGTCTTACAGACTTTGACGGCAACAACTTTTATCAATTTTACTATGCTGCCATCTAGCTACTGCATAAGAAGTCACGTTATAACTCTCATTTTGAATTACATAGAGCAACTGTACTTCCATCTAGCTGTCGTTCTCATTCGACGGTAGCGATCCTAGTGCGATTTCTCCTTTTCCACATGCTACCATTTTTGACATAGGATGGCTAATCTGTTATATATGTGATCAGGAGTATTATTATTGTGAAGATTTTCCCTGCGGAATAAATATTATACTCTGTCCAAATAATCATTTTTTTCAATTTGTTATAAGTCCTATCTATTGTTTACATTTCTCCTTCTGTACGTGACATAACATGGTCTTCCCTAGCGGTGTTCTTCTCGACGGTTTATCTTCTATAAATTTCTAATTTTCGTTTGTAGTCGAGCTCTTTATCACATGGCCTAACCATTTCAAATTGTGTTGTTTCATTTGCAGTTACATTCGTGGAAGTTTCTCCATTATTTCATATATGCTTTTAATTGAATTCCTTATTTTTAAACTATGAATCAGGAATTGGGACTACGATTTGATACTTAGTTGAAAAGGGGAACAGAATTCAATATGTGCTTCTGAGCAACAGGTTGACAATACCAAAACTGATTCGCAAATATTTCACGAAAACTGACGTACAAGAAGAGAACTTGCTTGTATACATATCAACAAGAGTCTTGAGAGATGACAGAAGATAATCGAAGTGAAGTCTACCAGACGAGTGAAACAAAGCGGGGTCCGACGAAAGACAGCATGACTAACAAATAAAATACTAATAGGTCTATAAGTGCACTCATTTTGCCGTAATTGATGATGTAGGCGTTCACGCTAACTGTGGTATTTTTATGTGATTTTTTGTCACACGGAATCTTCTACTGTAGAAATGTTTGAATTAAATTTTGGAAAATATATGCATGTGATACAAACACAGCTAGTGGTTTCTTGTTTGCTAAATAAATGTAACATACTTACTTACTTACTTTCATTTACTTACTTACTGGCTTTCAAGGAACTCGGAGGTTCATTGCCGCCCTCCACATAAGCCCGCCATTGGTTCCTATCCTTAGCAAGATTAATCCAGTCTCTACCATCATATCCCACCTCCTTATATCCCTTTTAATATTATCTTCCCATCTACGTCTCGGCCTCCCCAAAAATATTTTCCTCCGGCCTCTATACTATATACATTTCTGATTCGCCCATACATTTTCCCATGCCCCGCCCATCTCAAACGTCTGGATTGAATGTTCCTAATTATGTCAAGTGAAGAATACAATGCGTGGAACTTTGCGTTTGTGTAAACTTTCTCCATTCTCCTGTAACTTCATCCCCCCTTAGCCCCAAATATTTTCCTAAGCACCTTATTCTCAAACACCTTAATCTCTGTTTCCTCTCTCAAAGTGAGAGTCCAGTTTCACAACCATAGAACAGAACAACACAAGATAAATTGTTTTTTTCTTTTTGACGTTAGACTAGATGATAAAAGCTTCTCAACCGAATAATAACAGACATTTCCCATATTTATTCTGCGTTTAATTTCCTCGAATGTCATTTATATTTGTTAACGTTGCTCCAAGAAATTTGAATTTTCCACCTCTTCGAAGGATAAATTTCCAATAAATGTAACACAAGAAATTCTATCCCAGACTCAAATTTCTAGTATTCTCTTCATTCGTCAAAATCTTGTGTTGAACCTTAAGAATGCTATAGCGGAGCATTTCGCTGGCCTCTACGAGCGTGCTAAACTAGCCCAGGCTGATTACTTACCCAGGATTCATAAGATGTCATATCGCTAACACTGGTTTATGAATACGAAATGTTAGTTCGACTGATCATCCACCGGAAGCCCAAGCTAAGAATGTCTATGAATACGGCCCTAAAATTTCACAATATTTCGATTCTTCGGGTATCGTTTCTACCGTCGGTTAGGTGCTGGCATCGTGAATGCATGGTGAATTTTAGAATATGCCTACTTCTCTTAAATGTCTTAAGTCTAGCAGTGAAAGTTTCGAAGAAAATAGAGGCAGAACTTTTGTACCTATGTAATACTTTTTTAGAACACTGAACCAGTATTCGAATGTATTAATGTACAATTTTCGTAGTTTTGATGATAAGTGATTACAATTGTAAAAACATCCTTAAAACTAAAAGAAAATACTTCCAGTTACCTACTAAAACAAAACAAACCAACTGGCGTTTTGTCTTATTCCCCTAAGTATGAGGCCCCCTCATAATTACTTGCTTTTGCTGCTTTATTCCATTTAACCGCTGCCAGTTTCTGTTGTGGTCACTGTTGATTAACCATTGCTGTTGTTTCCTTTTGTGTTAATATTTGGACGCCGCCTGCAACCTCTCAACTGAGAAATAAATAACTTAGGGTGTCATTTATCCAGTTGTCTTTTCCCAGCATTTGCAGGTGGTGAACGTACAGCTTCCAGACAAATGCTATTGTTCTATATGTAAGGCTTTTACCCTTATTTTGGTTTAGGATGTCATCTTTCAATTTTATTGTAATCAATTTGATTTGAGAGAAACGTAGCTAACAGAACTGAAAGGAGGATGACAGACAGTATATGAATGGAACTCTTGTAAAGATACTGAGGCAATGATAGACTGTGTTTTGCTTCCAATAATGTCAGTCAGGTCCATGATGTGACTGTAAAATATGCCGGTACCAAAATAATTGCTAGATTTGGCAGTACTTTATCTCTTTAATAATTAGGAAGAGTTGGTCGTTAAACATGGTCAAAATTGCAATTTTTTTATTTTCTTATATTAAGAGCGTTCTTTTTGTCCTTTTGGCAACCCTTACTGAAGATCTTTGTTGGATATATATATATATATATATATATATATATATATATATATATATATATAGGTAGTTTATGAATTATGTGTATGTACAGAGTGAGTTTTAAGTCCATGACAAACTTCAGAGGGTGTTTTCTGACTAGAAATGGAGCACAAAAGTTCATATTATTATCACCTTGTGTCCGGAAATACATAGTAGATGGCAGTGAATAACGACATCAAACAAAAAGAGCCTGGCACAGTATATGGGCCTGAATCTCATCCATGTCACAACAGATGTTTTCAAAGTGGCCTCCCATTGGATGCAATGCACGCGTCCACACGTCGCATCATGGATTGCCTCACTCGTTCGAATGTTTATTTATTTATTTATTTTGTTAGGTTATTTTACGACGCTGTATCAACATCTCAGGTTATTTAGCGTCTAAATGAAATGAAAGGTGATAATGCCAGCGAAATGATCCGGTGTCCAACACCGAAAGTTACCCAGCATCGTTCGAATAGCGTCACAGGCTACGTGGACACGCTGTTCAACTGTCTCAACATCAGGAACAGGCTCACCGTACACAATGCCTTTCATATGCCCCCACAAGTAAAAATTCAGGAGTTTAAGTGCGGTGATCAGGCAGGCCATGCATCTCTCGACCATTTCCACCCGCTTGGCCATATACGAACACCATCTCGGCTTGTTCCTGGAATGAATACCGGACCATTGTGCTTCTACGTTTCTTAAATCACTATCTGCAACACACAAAACGCACACTGCAACCTATGAGAGGTCATCAGTGCCATCTACCGTGGAAACTATGCATTTCCGGACACAAGGGTGATATGAACTTTTGAGCTCCATTTTCAGTCAGGAATCATCCCTGAATTTTGTCGCTGGACTTAAAACTCACCCTGTATATATACCAAAAATATTTTTATTCAATAAATGAGCTTGAGGAAGGAACTGGTCATCCTACCCCATTATCTTCTGTTCTATTTTCCTCTAAGTGGTGCTTTGTTAATATCACTTGTGAGTTTCATATCCGTCTTCGGACACTTGACTAAAATACAACAATGTGTTTATTCAATCCGTCATAATAAACAATAACAGGCGCCCTGTACATTTTAACTTGAACATTACTTTGAAATCTACATTCTACATGTTATTAGTACACTTTGTAGAACAACTATTTCAGCTAGACATGACATTTCAGGCTGTCCTTCCAGGTATAATGCTACTCTACCAGTTTATTTTTAAATATACTAAAATTATTGTGACCTACATTTCTTTACATGAGAGACAAAATTAATTTTAAATTATTAAGAAATTTCAATTTGTCCCAATATCGTAATATTTAAACAGTGGTTCCCAAAATGGAGGTCTTGTAAAGAGCTGAGACGAATCGCGGGATGATTTGCAAAATAAAGCAAAGACGCCTTATTAACGTAATTTAGAAACATAAACATAAACAATGCTGAACATAATAATAAAGAAAATATTTCAATTTAAAGTAAAAATTATTAATGTGACTATTACACTTTACTAGGTCATACTACTTTTGACCAATAACGGACTTTTTTAGAACAGAATATTAGATATCTGACGTCATTTATAAATTGTACGCCTTCAAATAATTCCTATATATATTCATGCTATCTTACTTCTGCTACTGAGGCGTTTCGTGCTATTGAACGTAAAACCGTCTGAGTAGATTAGCTCCTCAGAATGTTACAGAGATGGTCTAGGTAGGTTTGTAACTGTCACAAGATTTATCTGATTATTCTCGTGTTTTTTAATTGAGTTGCAATTATTTTATAATGTTGTATCTGGCGTTGCCAACGATTCGTGCAAAATGGCTCCGGCGTTACTGAAACGTGTCAGTGGTCATGGCCGAAGATTTGAGATCAACGGCATCATTTTAGCTGTTTCTTATTTGCAGTATCCTTCTTATTATTTTAATTGTCATAGACTATAAATTCTTTGGTCGGCAGGGAAAGGCACATAAGTAAAAAAGTGCATTTTGCTGTTGTACCTAATCACATAAGTCTAGTATTTTTTCTAATTTTGAAATAATAAAATTTCTGGTATTTTAAATTGCAAAGGATCTTACTTTAACCATCAGACATGAATTTCATTATTGTACTTATATCCACTTAAGATTAAATTAAAAGAAAGTCTCTCCTGAAAAAATATTTTTGACATATGTGCCTTTTCCGCCAACGAAAGATTATTAAAATGAACAATTAATTTCTGGCAAGCAAACATTCTTATGGGTTCAGAAAAAAAGTTAATTTTCTTTCTTTCTTTTACCATGTTAATAATGTGAAAACAAGTGCTTATACAAATTTTGGCCACTGGAGAGCAATTACGGAGGCTTAAAAAATAAGTTTATCTGAGGTTTACAGAAAGAAAGCACAATTTCATGGAACGATTTATTGGAACAGATATAGCAATTGTTGAGCTATTTGTCTACATATTACCCACCGGAATTGAGACATTTGTCGTAAAAGTGGGATCCATTCATTCATTCAAGCATTATATTCCATAGATCTTACATGAGCAATTACGCTTTAAGATGTGGAACAAGTCAAAATTTTATAATATTATAATTAAAATTTTACAATATTTTACAGTTTTACAGTTTTACAATTTAGTATTTTTCTACAATTTTTTACAATTTTCTGCAATTTTTTACAGTATTTTGTAAAAGTTGTAGTGAGATGAGGTGAGTCGAGGATTCGTCAAAAGATTACCCGGCATTTGTCTTTTGGTTGGGAAAACCTCGGAAAAAACCCAACCAGGTAATCAGATCAAAGGGGTGAAATGAAGTGATGCCGAGGACTCGCAATCAATTTTTGTATCATTGTGTGGTAGAAGTCTCCGCCTGGGATCGGAACCAGCGTGTGACAGCCTTCTGCACCTCTATGTCGATTCTATGGCATGCCAAATGTCTGAATTCAGTGGGAATATGTTTAAATATAACTTAACGGGTTGTTGTATCTGTTCCAATAATTTTTTTCCAACGGAATTTTGTTTTCTTTCTGTAAACGGCCCACGGAGACTTACTTTTTACAGCCCTCGTAATTCCCTCAGTGACCAAAATTTATACAAGTACTTGCTTTGATATTATTAACATAGTGGGAAAAAATAAGGTTTTGATCTGCCCCCATGAGAATGTTTGCATGTTAGCGGAAAGCGGATACGTTTCAGGCTTATATAGGCTTTTCAAAGGCATTATCCTATATTATACTTGATTTATTGTGAAACTAAAGTATGTATGAAGCGCTTTCATAATCTATTTGAAGCGTGTATGACACGGAGCTCGTAATAAATCTGTTCATGAGACAGGGACCAGGAAAGTACAATGGGATGAAGTTATTCATGACACAATTCCCGATATAGTACAATGCATTTAACTTTACAAATGAACTCTTTTTTTATACATTTTAAAATTAGAATTTTGCGTTAATTAATCATTCTCAGACAAAGGAGTTTGAAATGCGAACTAGGAGAGAATGACATGTATTATTATCTATCAATTCATTTATTGCTGGTAGAATTATATCTATGACTCAGTCACATGCTATAAGCTCATCATAGTAATCGAAAATCGATTCCTTGTACGTACTCGTATTTTAGCATTCACAGTGTGTAAAGTGCTAGTGAAACAGATCTGCCCCGAATATTTATGCTTTAGTTAAAATTTATCACTTCTTCACAGTAGTGTAGTTTCTGCATATCTTATTCCTGCATTCAAGAAACTTATTAGGGGGCAATGAGATTTCAGATGTATTTCTAAAATTGCCTTCTATCGGATGAGTAAAGCCTTGGTTTTCTGCACCTCGCATGCGTCGGTTCAGAAAAACCAATACCTCAGTAAAGTGGGCGGTTCTATGTATAAATATACTGCGTATAAAATTTCTGTTTACGAGCAGGAATTTCGACAGAATTGTATAATTGAACCTGCCATTACTATAATTACAAGTGTTGTTAATAAATGATACATGAAAGAAAACTTATTGTGAAGACTAGTGGAAAAATAAGAACTTGTCACTTTAATATCTAATTTTTCGAAGCTTCACTGACGGGCATTTTAGGAGATACAAAAATTGAAAATTTATATTAATTAGGCATAAACGAAACCATACGAGGAGTGCTTATTACCTAGTTATCAATGTTGTATTAAATATGATAGATTTTCTCTATATAATAAAGTACAAACTTTCTGTTGCCTTTGTAGTTAATAAGAGAATTTCATTCCCAGAAGAATGACGCTATTTTCTTCAACTTTGTCTTTGATCTGTGGTTGGTTTTCCATAAACGATTGTCGCTGAGATCGAGTTTTCTCTCCATGTATCGGGGGCTTTTTCCTGTATATTTTTCGCTGTAAGATTATCATTGATTTTACAGATGTTGTGGGCTGATATTCCGCTCTCATTTCGTATACAGAGTGTCAAAAATGTTCGTTTACAATATTTCAGGGTTGATAGAGGAGGTAAAAAATATTGTTTTTAAGAAAAACAAAATCCTCTCAGATTTGTGATTTAGTATGTGGGTGAAGTGGTGATTGGGGCCCCACGTTGGGCGCCATTTGAGGGTGATGTGTCGTTATTGTGGCCCCACGTTGGAGACCATTTGTGGGTGGGGTGCGTCTCGGTGTTGCGTAAGATTCTCTCAGGGTAGCCGAGGTACTGTTGTGGTATAGGATGATGTCGGGAATAATACCAAGCCGGCTACTTATATAAAAGGCAGTGTAAACTCCAAAACTATAAGTTTATTGTCGTATTCACTTGGTAAACCCTAGAGTATGTATTTCCGGCTGACTTATAATTCAATCGTTGGTCGCACTTCTGTATCGACTCTATGGCGGCTCTGAATAAGCTCTATCCGATACTATAAATTCAATACTCTGTCCAGTACACTATGATCGAAGCTCCTAGACGTTGACGAGTGGTCTCGCCGATGACAAAGTTCTATCTATCGAGTCTTCGCCGGAAGAAAGACTATTAAGTTGGGCCGCCGACACAAAAAAAGATGTCGCGCCGTCTACACGAAGAAAAGTAGTTAACCTGTCGACCCGAAACGAAGTAGTTATTCTGCCCTGTATGTAGGGCCGTCGACACGAAAAGGAGTAGTGATTGTGCCCTGTATGTAGGGCCGCCGACACGATGAGATGTTGTCATCATCTCCGCTCCCCGTCACCCTTATTTATAAAAACCTATCCTATGCTAAAACTAACTATCCTATTGGTTAAAAAACGTCACTCAACCGGCCTAAAATCTATTCTCTATTGGTCCAAAGTGACCTCAAAAGCTAAACCAAGATCTCTCCTTATTGGGCGCGAAATACGTCATCTCTAAATTTAAACTTTTGGACTTCCCACAACATCAAATTAGTTCGAAGATCTTGGAGAACCCCGTTCTTTGGAAAAACAAAGCTTGCAATTGCTTTCCCACGGGTCCAGTCTAACTCCGGCTTTTACGCATCGCCAAGTGTCTATATACAATCACGCACAAGGTGGCCCTAAATCTGTCCGATGCTGACAAGTGACGAAACACCTGTGTGGGAAGCTAATTCTAACGAAGTCGCCAGAATATCCCCGCGAATACATGTAATAAAAATATGGAGATATCACTTCGCTAATAAATCGGTCTCTCCCTCTCCTAATTCCTGCTTCAAGTAGTATTTAGTGGTATTTAGTATTTATTTATTTAACCTGGTAGAGATAAGGCCGTCTGGCCTTCTCTGCCCTTCTACCAGGAGATTCCAACTGTAATACGAAGAATAAAATTACAATTATTAAATTTACAATTACAATTACAAGTAAAATTACAATTAGTATTAAATTTACAATTACAATTACAATAAAAATCAAAGTACGAAAAGATTACCTCACTAATTAAAGCTAGATAATTTATCACAGAAAAACAAACAATATTTTATATTTACTGAATTAAAAATTAAACCTAGAATAACAAAATTGTTTAGAGACGAAATTACTGGATATTGAAATATTTTGTGATAGATTAAGGAAACTATTTACAAGAAATCACTTACTGACCAAGTGCCTAGTAAGTTTGCGTTTGAATTCAATTTTATTTCGACAGTCCCTGATGCTAGCAAGTAGCGAATTCCAGAGTCTAGGCAGGGCTATTGTGAAAGAGGATGAGTATGAGGAGGTGCGATGGGATGGTATTGTTAGTATTGTTTCATGACGAGAGCGTGTGTTCAGATTATGGTGGGAAGAAGGTAAGTGAAGCGAGACGACAGGTACGAAGGAATAGAAGAGTTCAAGATTTCGGAGAGAAAGAGGAGTGAATGTAAATTTCTTTTCTTATCTAGTTTAAGCAAACCTATTGCTTCCAGGGATGGGGTAATATGATCATATTTACGAACATTGCTTACAAAATGTATACACAAATTATGAGCACGTTGAATTTTCTTTTGTTGTCGCTGGAGAGGTCAGTCAAAATGTCAGCATAGTTAAAATAGTGAAATACAAGTGTCTGCACAAGGGAGTTTTTTAAGCAAGAGGGGAGATGAACATTTATCCTTTTTAGCACATGGATAATATAATATACTTTTCTGTAAGTTTCTATGATTTGCAGGTCCCAGTTGAGATTATTATCCATGTGAATGTCAAGATTTTTTACTGAAGAACTGAAAGGGATATGCACTGTACTTACTTTAACGGGGGAAATAAGGTGTTTTACAGCGTCGGTTTGCCGTTTGTGTCCTTATATGATTGCTTGTGTCTTTCCAGGATTGATTTTAAGATGGAGTTTTTGTCCATGTCACAATCGAGTCAATGTCTTCGTTCAATTTATCTATAGCGTCATTTACTCGGTCTAAGCGGTAAGAGATGTAGCATCGAAGGTCGTCAGCATACAAGTGATAGTTACAATGCCTTACAAGAGATGTAATATCATTGACATATATTGTGAACAACAATGGTCCGAGTACCGACACCTGTGGTATACCTGACGTTATGTCAAGCCAGGAAGAGCTTCGATTCCCGGATACAACGCATTGTTGTCTTTCCCGTAAGTAGGATTCGAACCAACTCACAGCAGTCTCTGACAAATACAGATTTCTCAATTTATGGGTGAGCAGGTCAAAATTTACAGAGTTGAAAGCTTTGCTAAGATCAAGAAGTGTTAGTATTGTTCCTTTATTAGAGTCGATTGCTTCACGAATGTCTTCGGTCACTTTAAGTAGAGCAGTGCTTGTGTTGTGTCCAGCTCTGAAACCTGACTGATACTTGTCGAACAGTTTGTGCTCGTTCATGTAGTTAGTAATTTGTCTGGGTACGATTCTTTCCAGTGCTTTTAAAATGGCTGGCAGGATACTGATTGGTCTATAGTCGTTCAGGTCGGTGGGAACTTTGACTTTTGGAAGAGGAAGAACGAAAGCTTGCTTCCATATTTTAGGGAAAGTTGAAGTGATTAAGGAACTATTGAATATGTTTGCAATTGTAGGTATTACTATGTCTTGTATTTTCTGTATGAGTAATATGCTAATGTTGTCCGGCCCTTGAGCTTTCGTCTTGATGCGTCGGATGGCTTTTATTACGTCAATAGGAGTGACGTCGGTAAAATAGAATTTGTCTCGAGTTGGGGAACTGAGTCAGGCAAAACTGTGTCTTGTTTCGTTGTGTTGTTTAAGGTCGGGTCCTTTACAAAGTGTTCGTTCAAGCGGTCAAGTGGGATGGGAATGTCTGCTTGTTCACTAGCCCTTCCAAGTATTTTAATCTTCAGATTTTTTCCATAATTCGGAAGAGGTTGTGTTGGTTTCTATAAGATTGTAGGAGTATTTCAGTTTAGCGTTTCTTATTAGTAGAGTCTTTCTATTTCTTAGGTATTTATAGGAGTTAAAATATTCGTCGTTTTTGTTGCGAGTGTATTTCCTATAGGCTAAGTCGCGTTCGGACATCAGGATACATATTTCAGTCGTCAACCAAGAGGCTGGGTTCCTTCTGGTACGTTTGGTCTTTAATGGTGCGTGTTTGTCATAAAGTTGAAATATTACTGTATTGAATAAGTCTACTTTCTCGTCTACAGTTCGTAATGTCCAGATCATGTGCCATGGAAGTTGTGCAGCGTCTTCTTTGAGTGATTTGGGCGCAACGAGTTAAGTGGTGTGAAAGATTGTGTTGAGACTCTGTTATCTGAATGTGGAAAATTGTTGTTCAGAGATGTGGTTCAAACTGCCTTTCATTTAACCGAATGCATAATTGATTTCTACGCACTACGGATTGTTGATAGGCTGTGCTAAATAATGTCAGGAGTTAGTAGAATAATCGCTGCAGCTTCAAAAAAGTGAGCAACCAGCTCTTCTGCATATTTATCGGAGTCTCTTAAATCAGATATTCCATATCTCACACAAAGGAATCTATAAGGTCGGGCGATCGGTGGCCATAATACTGCTAGCCGAATGCGAACTTACCTTTCTTATTAATCCACCCACTGCGTTTGTAACACGATTCGTCTTACAACGGGTTGTAGGCAAAACAGAATTTCTGGTAAGTTCTCTGACGGAAGCCAAGCGACCTATCCTTTTAGGACACCTACTGGCAAAATGATACATCTGCCAAATTTATGTCACATAAAAATGTGTTTATTTTTACTTTCTATATCATGCCTGAAACGTTGTAAACGAACTTTCTTTTTACAGCCTGTAGAAATACAAGTATTATCACAGTATTCTTTCAAGAAAAATAAGTTTATAGGTGTATGAATCTGTTCTTATAACAGTTTTTCAAGAAATAATTACACATTCTTTCAACACGGTTCTACCGCTCATACAACCAATGTTCCTATGCAAATTGATAAAGTGTTCCAGAACTTGCATTAGTGTTAATCTGTAGCCCTTTCAATCCTCCGATCTGAGGAGACTTGAAATTTTAACTGTACCATTTTTGTATAATTTAAAATGTTTAATGTATGTACAAACAAATACTAATAATTAATTAAATGGCGATCTTACTCGTGTTAATTATGTAAGCATGTGCGGCTTACAGCTGTTTCAGTGCTATTCGACACCATCCTCAGAGCCTACTAGATCTCGGCGCTATCTCAACTTCGCTGCCTGTTGTATGCAGGTGTATTCGTTTGATGAAGAGTTGTGTCAAATAATGTGTGTGTTCTGAAATTGATCTTTGTGTTGAGAATTTGATTGGGTGTTTTAGTGTGTCTGTATATTTCATATTGTTCTAGTGTGTTGAGTTTTGGTTTTGGGTAGTATGTGTAGGATTTCCATATCTGTATTTATGTTATTGTATGTGTGGTTAGCATTGGTTATGTGATCTCAACACACAGATCAATTTCAGAACATACACACACACACTATTGACACAACTCTTCATCAAACGAACACACCCACACAACAGGCAGCGAAGTTGAGATAGCGCCGAGATCTAATAGGCTCTTAGGATGGTGTCGAATAGCACCGGAACAGCTGTAAAGCCGCACATGCTTATATAATTAACACGAGTAAGATCGCCATTTAATCTATTATTTATATTCAAGTGTTAAAAGTAGTGTACGAAAAGATTCAACATGGAAACAAATATTAATAATTTCATTACAAATAGCCCAGTGCATAACTATTCAACCAGGTATAAAATGATTTAAGAAAGGGCAGTGTAATTACACTACAATTAATAGCACCTTTGTAGAAATTTGTAAAATAGTATATAATGTTTTACCAGATAATATTAGATATTTAATTTTCAAGCTTTTTAAGAAATAATTTTAAAAAGTCATCGATTTGTCATTATATATAATATTGGAGAGTATTTTAACGCGTTTCATCGATCCCAACTTCAGGATAGACGACAGATGCTTCGGAAGAGACGGAATCCACCTAAATCGGAGGAGCTGCAGACATGGGATCCCTCTTCGCGCGGGTAGTTACTACAACATGGCGGGGCGGGATCGAGGATCCAACAGCGGGCAGCGGCACCGAAGGACCATCAGTGGATGGCGGGGGCGTGGGACTACCAGCGGTCAGCGGGGGTGAGAGTCTACCTGCGGGAGGAGGGGTCGAGGACTACCAGCGGGCGGTGCGGTCGAAGACCTATCCGCGGGCGGCGTAGACCTGCAGTGACGGCGAGGTGCCACGGGGATTCAGAATGTACAAGTAAGGACAGGCCTACTAAGAAGACTGCAGGTTAATTGCCGAAGTATTAGAAATAAACTTATTCCGTTTTGGAACTTGGTCGATGTTTATAATCCAGATGTAATAATTGGGACGGAATCATGGCTTAGGGAAGACATAAATGACTCGGAAATTTTAGGTCGGATTATAGAGTCTTCAGAAAGGATAAGTGAAAAGGGAGGGAGTGTTCGTTTGTACTAAGAGAGAAATAAGTAGCAATCTTCTGTGGATACATGAGGCAGTTGAAATATTGAATGTTCAGATAAGAAATGGGCGGGAAACCTTAGATGTAATAGCATGTTACAGACCACCCAGTGAATTAAACAATTTAACTTTGCACAAACTAAATGAATATCTTAATACAGTATCAGAAGATCGAAACGTAGTAATTGCTGGGATCTAAACCTCCCGAAAATTAACTGGAACGGGATTTCAGGTACAAATACAGATGCACAGACCCTTGTTAATGAATTGATCTGGCGTAAAGATTTCACGCAGGTAGTAAATGGTCCGACGCGTGACAATGCCCTCTTAGATGTTTACCTACTAAGACCTGTCTCTCTCTTTGTCAACACTGAAAGTCTTCATAAAATAAGTGATCACAATAGCGTCTTATTAGAAATCTTCTGGGAAAACACAGTAAATCCGAGGTCAAGTCCACTGTCTGTCTGGAATTTTAACAAAACCGATGTCCATGAATTACAAACGTTTCTACGACAAAAGCATGATGACTTTCTAAGGACTGAAGGAAATATGGAAAATGTGTGGCATAAATTTAAAGTATAATTTTCGAGGCATTAGTAAAATGTGTACCTTCTAAAATAATTAAGAAAAATCCGGACCCAGAATATTACACTAATTATATTCGCTACTTAAAGGAAAAGACAAGGCGCGCATTTAGCAAACGTACACGAAGCCATGAGCATTGGGAAAAATATGTCGAATTAATTAAGAAACTTGAGTGTGAAAAAAAAAGGTTAGCTCAGGAAAATTTTCTAAAAACTATTTTAAAAGAATATGAAAGTAACAATTGGAGACAGTTTTATAATTATGTACGCAGGAGAAAAGGGAAAAATGAAGGAGTAGTGCTTTTACGAAATCAGAACGGAGAAAGTATAACTGATGACAAAGAAAAGGCCGACTTATTAAATTCCTATTTCATTTCGGTTTTCAATAATAATAATAATAATAATAATAATAATAATAATAATAATAATAATAATAATAATAATAATAATCCCGCTGATAGGAGTGGTTGTGTCACAGACCATGAATGTGAACCAAGTTCGACTTTCAAAATAACTTCAAAGGGGTTAGAGAGAGAATAACGAAATTAAAAAATCGGAAGTCTCGAGGGCCAGATAGTATTGCTACAGACATTCTTAAATTAGGCTCCGAGGCCATAATTCCATACTTAATGCGTATATTTCATGTTTTCATAAACAATGCAGCTATTCCATGTGACTGGAAATCAGCTATAGTGGTACCCATACATAAAGGTGGAAATAAATTAAATGTCGGAAACTACAGACCGATTAGCCTTACATCTGTCGTATGTAAAGTCATGGAGCATTTGATATCGGATTATATTCGTCATGTTCTAAATGCGAAAGACTGGTTTTACAACTGCCAGCATGGTTTAGGAAGGCTTCTAATGTGATAGTCAAATTACGTCGCTGGTTCAGGATCTAGCTGAAGAGGTAGATAGAGGCGGAAGAACCGATGCAGTTGTGATTGATTTTTCGAAAGCATTTGATTTGGTGCCACATGACATATTAATAGATAAGTTAGGTAGGCTAGGAATAGATAAAAGAGTGGTGCTATGGATCCAAGAATTCTTAAACGGTAGAAACCAGAGAGTTAGAGTAGGTCATGAAATATCGGAAATTGGAAATATAAGTTCAGGGGGTGCCACAGGGCAGCGTTCTGGGTCCATTACTCTTTATAATATACGTAAATGACCTATGCCAGAATATTACATCAAATATGAGGCTATTTGCAGACGACTGCATTATCTATAGAAAGATTAGAAATAATTCAGATGTAGATGCTATTCAAACAGACTTGAATAAAATTTATAACAT
The DNA here is from genome assembly GCA_025594305.2 of Periplaneta americana. Taxonomy (NCBI): domain Eukaryota; kingdom Metazoa; phylum Arthropoda; class Insecta; order Blattodea; family Blattidae; genus Periplaneta; species Periplaneta americana. The sequence continues at coordinate 42,903,974 of JAJSOF020000027.1, read as the reverse complement.
GGCGTTAAAGCATAGGATGAAAATAAATGGTTCTAAAAGTAAATCTATAACATTTTGTAAAACCCGAGAGGAAACTAGTCTTAATTACGAATTCAGTGGTGTTGTAATTCCCGCAAGAACAATGTTGTAAATACCTAGGAGTGTATTTAAACTCCAAACTTTCTTGGGGAGAGCATGTTGATAATGTTACAGGTAAAGCATGGAGGGCACTTCACTTTATTATGAGAATCTTGAGAAAGGCTAGCCCCAAATCGAGGAAATAGCATATCTAACGTTAGTGCGACCGTTAATGGAATACGGAACAACATGTTTGGATCCCTATAGAATATACCAGATAAATTCCTTAGAAAGAATCCAGTATAGGGCAGCGAAATTTGTTAAAGGTAAAAGAGAAGATGGAAACGATACGATAAAAGAACTTAAATGGGAAACTTTGGAAAACAGACGTAGGAAAACTAGAATAACATCATTGTATAGAGCACATCTAGGTCAGAAAACATGGGTAGACATAACGGCTCGGTTAGAAAAGCCAACGTACTATGGTAGGAACGATCATGATTTTAAAATCAAATGTAGGAAACAGAAAACGGATGTAGGTAAATTCTTATTTTTAAATAGAACTATAAATGATTGGAATGACCTACCTGCAGCGGTCTTTGAGGGCTGTCCTTCCTTAAGGAGATTCAAGAATAATTTAAAAGTTGTATATAAAGTGAAAATTAAAATTAAGGTGACATTCAACATTTAATTTTTTTAAGGTGACATGTATTTATCTAGGCTGACGAGTTTACTTCCTTGGTTTGAATTGTAAATTATTTAAAACTAGCGTGTAAGAGGGCCTTAGACTAGAAATGTTTATAAGTATGCATAAGGATGTAATTATTTGACTTATTTGAACTGTTGTATCACTGAAGCGAGGTGAGTCAGTGAAGTTATGGTTTTACAGTGCAGTGAACAGTTCCGATCAGTGATAATTTATAGCGTCAATGAAATGTGTTCTAAAGTGTCAGTGAAATGAGTTACAGAGTGTCAGTGAAATGTGTGCTAAAGTGTCAGTGAAATGCGTCATAGTGCCACTACAGGGAATGAGATGAGAGTAAAGTGAAAGACTATTGAAACTTATGTAGGACCTATAGATAATTAAGTAGGTTGTATTGTAAAATTAGGTAGTTTATTTTATGTTTTATTATTATTGTGTTAAATTGTATTGTGTATTATTATTGTATTGTGTGTAAAATTGTATATGTGTTATAAAATTGTATTGTGTATTGTAAATTTTATTGTGTATTGGTTATCATTTTATTGCGTATTGTTAATATTGTATATACCACTGCCACCGGGTGCTTGCCCACTTGCAGTGTAAATAAATAAATACATACATACATACATACATACATACATACATACATACATACATACATACATACATACATACATACATACATACATACATACATACATACAAATAACGTATAGCTATTTATCATGTTTGTGTAGCTTTCAAGGAGAATTGACCCTATAATATTACACAGTTTCATTTATATCTCTCAGAAGGACTTAATTAAGGACGTGCCATATGCTAATTATAACTGAAATCTTTTGTTTATAAATTTAATCTTAAGGTTATATTTTAAGATTTTATTTTATAATTTATATCAATGTGCTTAATTATTACAATTTATTTTTATAACAGTATTCAGCTGTAATTCATTATATTTGCTGTTAATTTTGGGGATCCTCATGGCCATCCTTAATTAAGAAGGACGTTCTACTTTTCTTTAAATCTCTCTCTCTCTCTTGTGTGTAGTTTTATATGTGTAACTTATATATCTTATTGCGTATTTGTAAGTTTGTTTTTAATACCAGTATTTATATTATGTTTTTAGTTCATCAAGACATTTTACTATAGTGCATTGTACAGTCTTTGGGCTGGAATAAGTAGTCATAATAATAATAATAATAATAATAATAATAATAATAATAATAATAATAATACGTATTTCTATTCCTATATTTCTTGTTAAATTAAAAATAAAGCATAGAGGACAATCCCAAGCACTTAAAATACCGTGAATATAATATCTGCGAGATTGGCTATGTTTCTCGACGGAAATTGAGAGGTTAAGAGAAGTACCAAATGTATAGAAGAGAACGGCGGGAATTTTCTACTTGTGCTTGATTAAATTGTGCGAGTACACACTAACAGTATATTTTGTTAAAACATTTCTTATGCATCCTGTACTCACACTGACAGAGCAGTCGATATAAAACCATGTCAAATGATTTATTATTAATTGGCACATTTGGTTTCGAAAAGTGGCAAAAACGAAAAAAAAAAGAAGAACAATTCGCTCCCATACCTTTTTTGTTCCACACATAAACGTTACATGTTTTCCACAATATTCCGCTGAAAAATGGGTCATAACGTTTTATAACTATTGTTATTGTTACTGCCATTGTTTCACCTCTACTGTTGATCTTGTTAATGGCTGTTATGTTTTTGAAAACACGACATTTGACAGAGGTTCCGATGCTTTTCAGCGCCGTCAGAAATGCTATTCGTTCTAGAAAAGAAACGGATGCTGCTGTACTGAATTATATTCAATTGTTTCGAATGAAAATGGTTGACGTAGAGGCACGCTGAATCAATTTGTAATACAACATCCCAACTCCTGTTATGACAGTCCTTGTGGGTCTTCAGGCTGTGGTGAGATTCTCATAGTAGTATTGTGAAATCATGACGCACGGTGCACCTTGTCAACTACGAACAGAACTGTGTGCAGTATAGGCCTATACGCCTTTTCGATGGCTCAACAATTGAGAGAATTGACTAAATTGATGTTCTCTGTAGACAAGGTCGGAGAATTGGGATTGCGTCCTAAGGTTCTCCCCTTTTACTCTAAAATGTATAAATTTCATTAAGTCATAGTTCTTATTGAACGTTACATCCTCCCTTGATTCGTTAAAATGTGGTTGAGATGTAATTATTTCCATTTAGAATGAATATAGTGATTTCCTTCACAAACAGCTGAGATCAATAGATTTTCAGGACCCAGAAATCCGTAGCGCAAGTCCTCCCGGAGAGACTTCTAGTGTGTACCGTGTCAGGGATTACGTGCATGTTTAAGAATTCAAAGCTTAACTTTTAGCCTCTGGACAAAATTTCTAATCTCTCGCGTCCTAGTAATACTTCAGTATCATACTAGGTGGCATTTCAGCGATGAGCTGACCACTTGTCCCTCTGCCCCTGTCAGTAGCCTAAATAAGTGTAAGTAAATTCCTTTTAGGTAGCTACTGAAATCTCCGTCAGGAGTACCTATGTTCCGTCATCGGAACGATGGGTCAAATACATACATAAAGTGATTATCGCTATAGAAATACGAAATATTGGACAACTCCCAATATATTATATAAGTACAGGATATACATAATAATTAGGATAATAATTTTAATTTATATGTAGATAAGTTGACCAGGGAATGGAAAGAACAATTGAACATACATTATCTGCTAAGTGATACAACCTTAGACACATTACTGTTTCCAGATGACCAAATCGTAGTTGCCACTCGGAAGATAATATGCAAAGAGCAATATACAAATTATGAAAACTTTCGAAAATATATAATTTGAAAATTTCAACAAAAAAAAAAACCAAGGTTTTAGCATTCTCTGGTCCAATTCCATCAGATCAAAAATAGTTGTAGATAATCACATATTAGAACAAGTTAACTCTTTTGATTATTTAGGTTGCAACTCTCTCATATTTCCCCTAAGGATTTTGACAATAAAATGGCTAAATATCACCAACTCATAAGCACTACTAAAAGAACACTGTTGAAGAAGGTTAGAACTGAGACTGTTTTAAAATTTTACAAAACACTAATCGTACCAACACTATTATAGGTTCTGAAACATGGACACTCACCTCACAGCAGATCAGAAGACTAGAAGCAGCGAGATGCGACTCTTAAGGCCACTAGCAGGTTATACACTTCTTGATCACAAAAGAAACGAAGACAATCACAACATATTAAAAATACAAAACATAATTACAATTCTAGATACATACAGAAGAAGTTGGTACGACCATGTGATCAGAATGCCCCCAAAAAAATACCACAAAATATCCTAAACTACACACCAAGAGGAAGGAGAAACATCGGCAGACCGAAGAAGCGTTGGAGGGACCAGCTGAATCCAGGAGACGGAACAGGCCCAACGGCCTAATCCGAAGAGCATTTGATGATGATGATATTGATGATGATGATGATGATGATGATTAGAATAATATTGCTGTAGTCATATTCTTTGATAAAAATGTGGCTTGGTACTATCGATACTTAGCGCTGCATTCTACCACACACTGTCGGATGCAATAAAGAATCTCAGTTATTTTGTTACTTTTCCTAATAAAATAATGACGAAACTATGACGTATTTCTATAAGAGTTGTATTGTTATATAGTGATTATTAATCAGGAATTCTCACACGACTTATAAACGAGCTATTCATTGTATAAATATAAGGCAGTTAAACGTCTATTTAAGAGTTTTTATTAGTAAGATCGTCTGTATTTAAGTAAACATTACAGATAGCATTTTACATAATCTAATTGAAGAGGTGGATTTAAAAGAGTCTTATGCTTTTTTATTCACATTTTAATTTATCTGTTTCAAGCCCATATATAACTGTGTAAGTTTTATTTAAGAGATTCTCGCAAGTCTTGACTTAGTCATGCAGGCACTATGAGCGTCAAATTTGTTTAATCAGTTTTTGTCATTTTCTCATAACTTATCATTTTGACTTAGGCCACTTTGGAATTCACGTCTTCAGTTTCTTCTTTTCTTATTAGTGATATCAATATAAGTAGTGTAGACATATGTTTGAATATTTTAATTCTATAGTAAGCTTTTTGTCATTTCCTGTCAAACGATATCTTCTTATTAAAATAACACAGGTATCTTTTCTATTCAGTAGGCCTAAGTTAAGAATCTTCGCAGTTCTTGTGCAGTATTTAAGGAAATGATTTACAACAGATGGCACCTGAACACATTACGATGACGTACGATATGCCAGCGGGCTCTGCTTGGCAACCGCGGGACGGTGTGACGTATGGTATGTATAATAAAGAGTCGAAGATTGTTTTTCTTTTCCCACTGTGGAAGCTGTTTGTTTGGAATGTTTATGTGCCGGGACGCGACACATATTGCTGTAGAACGAACGAGCTCCGCTATTCGGCAGAGAAGCAAACTAGGAAGTAGTTAACAGTTGAAATACAACCCTCTATCCTTCCTGTTCTCTGCTATTTCACACAGAACTCCACGGAAAGAATGACAGCTGCTGCAACTTGTGGATTGCTTCATATCGCCAACGCGTATTTCTTTATCTTTCTTTATACTAATGAAGACAGCTCTGCTTTCAACAGCAATGTCACAAGTGCTGATATTCGTCCTATAATTTAATTAATGAATTTAACGAATGTTACCTGTCATGATAATTATTTCGAGACACAAGGTCGAAAAAGTATTGCCTCATGACAGCAAACGTAAGTTTTACTGAATCTCTCGGTGCACTTCAAATTATTGAAGATGAAGTTGAAATTAATGAAGGCAATATGAGTCCGAGATCGGACGCCGAAAGTTACCCCACACTTCTACTTCAAGAGTTTGAGAGAAAAACCTCGGTAAAACCTCCAACCAGGTACTGACAGCTCAGCGACGCGAAAGAGGCGAAGTAATAGGAGTAGTGGGGATAGTTCCGGGATAGAGATAAGGGCGAGCGGTCGGTAAAGGAATGCAGTACAGCTTAACTGTACTGGAAACACAACGTTACACCCGGTATAGTACACCGCATGCGTGACATCCGATCGCTCTGACTGCAGGCAACAGACTAACCTGAACATCCCTTGGCGTAACTTAATGAACTCGCCTGACCCAGGCGCACATTGCCGGCGACTGTCAGGACTAAATAACTGTATTGTAACTTGCCCCAACCAGGATTTGAACCCAACCTCTCTTGTTTCACGGCCAGACATGTTAACCACATTTACTAGAACTTCCAATTCAACTTGCATGTAGCCTACCATAGCGCTGATCACATATACGAGAGCCGTCCAGAAAGTGAGTTTTCCTGGAGCTGTTCACATAAAGAAAACATAATTTGATGTAAAGATTTATTGGAACTGATACAACAGTTGTTGAGCTATTTTCGAACATATTTCCCAACGAATTGAGACACTTGTCATACCGTGGGATCAACAGAGAGAGGTGCAGACGGCTGTCACACACTGGTTCCGATCCCAGGTGGCAGACTTCTACGTCACAGGAATGCAAAAGTTGATCCCATTGTATGACAAATGTCTCAATTCCATTGGGAGGGAATATATTGAAAAAATGTCTCAACAATTACTGTATCTATTAAAATAAATATATTTTTCTTTGAAATTGTGTTTTCTTTCTCTCAACAACCCCACAGAAACTTACTTTCTGGACGCCCTCATATAACAGATTAGTCATCCCCATGTTAAAAACGGTAACATGTAAAACAAAACAATAACCAGGATCGGCTGTCACACACTGGTTCCGATCCCAGGCACCAGATTTTACGTCACAGGGATATAAAAGTTGATCCCATGGTATGACAAATGTCTCAATTCCGATGGGAATATGTTGAAAAATAGCTAAAATAAATTACTCTATCTGTTAAAGTAAATGTAGTTTTCTTTGAAATTATGTTTTCTTTCTCTGAACGGCCCCACGGAAACTTACTTTCTGGACGCCCTCGTATAACAGATTGGTCATCCCCATGTTAAAAGCGGTAACATGTGAAAGAAACCAACAACCAAAATCGGCTGTCACACATTGGTTGCGATCCTAGGCGGCAGATTTCTACGTCACAGGGATACAAAAGTTTATCCGTTATATGACAAAATAATGTCTCAGTTCCGGTGGGGAATATGTTGAAAAATAGCTCAACGCTTCCACCGTATATAGTCCATACTACAGAACGTCCATATGATAAAACGTCCATAAGGTCAAAATGTCCATATTGTCAAAATGTCCATACGGTGAAAATGTACATGTACTAAAATTCGTCCCTCCTCTGGCAAACTAGAAGAAAGTGACAAATTAGCGACCCTGTATTTAAGGTCTACATTGTACTATTAAATAATACAGTGTAGACCTTAAATACAGGGTCGCTAATTTGTCACTTTCAGTTTGCCAGAAGAAGACGAATGTCCATACGACAGAAAGACAATATGATAAAACGTCCGTTAGTTCAAAATGTCCATAGTGTCAAACGTCCATAATGTCCAAGTTGAAAGGAAAATTCTGCTTGAATAGAACACAGTAAATTTTATTCCATAACTCGTACAAATAAATTATTAATCATCGGGAACCGGAGTCCCACTTTTAAGATGGTTACTAATAATTTTAAGATTTAAGAGAATTTCTCCTTCTTCTTTGTACCTGTTGTAGTTTCTCACAATCTGGAGAATTTGTCTTTGACTCGTCAAATACGTTTCATTCCCAGCTCTTTAATTTGTGTATACCTCACTCTTGCTTGCAATATTTGTGTGCAAATTCCATTTTCTTCGTGCTTTAGGTACTGTATAAATCGCCAAGTGGATGGATGTACAGCCCTCACGCGTTGAAGATGATTATGCCAGTCTTCCACCGCGGTGTTTGTGTGCTGCATGCCTTTCAGGCTTGGGAGGTTCATGTTCCTGTATCTCCAATATATTTTTGTCTTATCTCTATTAAAGTCATGATGTTGGTACAGGTATCCATGAAAAAAAAAAAAAGAAGTGGCCTATCCTTCTGTGATGGCACTAACTGAGGATTTCGTTCCGTCTTTAAAAAATTCATTTCTGATTAGTTCTGCATTTGAACATTTTTACATAGGTTACTATAACTATCATGAACAATGGATATACTGTACTGTACATTATAGAGCTATGGACATTATGACTCTGGACATCAGAGTGAAGTGGACATTATAGAACTATGGACATTTTGACTCTGGACGATTTAACATGGACATTTTCAACGTGGACATTATTCCATGGACATTTTGACGTATGGACATTATAATCCTGAACTTTGTCTGGTAACCTAGCTCAACGATTACTGTATCTGTTCAAATAAATCTTTCCATGAAAACTTACTTTCTGGATGGCCCTCGCGTAAGAGATTGGCCATTCTCATGTTAAAAACTGTAACATGTGGAAGAGAAGAACAACCAGGATCGCCACCGTCATCGCTACAGTTGCTCCGTGTAATTTGAAATGAGCTATAACGTGACTTCTTATCCAGTAACTAGATGGCAGCATAGTTAAATTGATCGAAGTTGTTGCCGTGAATGTCTATAAGGCTGAACAATGTTATATAATTATGTGATCTAGGACCATAGTCTAATATTATTTTTAAGGAGTGAACAGTCTGTACGATATTTGATATAGAATAATAGAAGAATCTGTATATTCCGCAACGTAGAACCTTAGAAAAGGAAGATATGAAGAACGTAGTTGTCATAAAGACTAAATAATTGGAATATAATATTATACAGTCTAATTGTCAGAGGTCGTTTGCTTTGTCACAAGATGTTTGTAAGAAACATATCTAATAGATCATTCTTGTGGAAATGGGAACCGACGCGGAGACAAGAAACGCAAATTAGGTTTAATAATACAATGGATGTGCTCGCTCGTGTCTATAGGGTAGTGGAATACCTACAATAGAGACGATGATAAGGAACGACGCCAAATAAAACCAGTGGAGGTCTTGTTACTGGAGTCGTAATAGAATAAGGAAGGATGTCAACACCACTAACTAATTAAGTCTATACAGAGTGGCTAAAATAATTGCACGAGACATAAAACTATTCTGCACACATAAGGAGTGCAGAAATAGTAATGGAGAAGGTACACACACTAGAAATGAGGCCAGCGCCATTAGACTCTTTAGAGACGGTCTGCAGCTTCTGGGCTTGGGGAATATACTCGGCGTTTTATTTAGGACTTCCACTAGAGCGACAGAAATAGTGAAACGAATTAAAATATAATTTTCCTAGCGACAGACCATGTTACTGCATGACATAAATTTTGACACCTCTTTTATTAAAACTGACGAAAAACTCATTCTTGTTGTGCACGCTGCTATATGAACAACTTTGTGTAATGAACGTTCTTCTAGTGCGGTTATTTATTATTTACTTAGCAAATGCGTATGATTTGAGTTTGACCCTGAGATGGAAATGAATATTCATCCCTTCCATAGTAGGAACAGCATTATTGCTACTATTGCTATTATTTCTGTTCATACTGCTGTTACTACAACTATTTTTTATACATCTACATCTACTATTTCTACTTCTACTTCATCTACTTCAATTTTCTATTAATTTTTGCCTCTCCTACTACTATAGGGGAACAACTTACAAAACTCCGTTGGCCTGCGCATGCGTCAATCATAAAGAGTGACACAATATACTCGTACTATTCACCTCCTCCTTCCTAATTGTCAGCTAATAGTAGCGCGTACTGATAGCAGTGATGCGTCAGATGACTTGTCAATCTGTAGCGACAATGGTTCAGATTAATGGAGGGAAACTACAGACACCGCCTTCAGCACAGCGGTAAGGTTTAGTAACCTCCTACAACGGAGTTTTACCAGTTGTAGGCCTATAGTATTACCACAGTCTATTATATGTATACAGTCACGAAGCTCAATAGTAGTAAATATGCATCCATAGATAGTTGCCAACCACTAGGATCGCTAATATCGCCTCATTACAGACAATGCGAAATAGTATCAGTAGAGTATATTGTTTCTAGTACCCTCACAACTCAAGCTTCGTGACTGTATATACTAGACTGTGGTATTACTATTACTTTTACTAACTATTTTTCTACTTACTGCTTCTACGTCTACCGCTACTTCTTCGACTATTACTTTTCTTCCGCAGATATTGCTACTACTTCTACTACTTTTCAACTATTTCTTCTAGTAGTTCTAATTTTCCTACTACTACTGTTACTGTCTCTACTATTTCTTTCACTACTGCTTCACTTCTACTACTATTACTGCTACTACTTTTTCTTTTTCAAGTACTATTACCCCTACTACTTTTTCTACTACTACTACTACTACTACTACTACTACTACACACCTGTGGAGTAACGGTTTGCGCGTCTGGCCATGAAACCAGGTGGCCGGGTTCGGAACAAGTTACCTGGTTGAGGTTTTTTCCTGGTTTTTCCCTCAATCCAATATGAGCAAATGCTGGGTAACTTTCGGTGCTGGACACCGGACTCATTTCACCGGAATTATCACCTTCACCTCATTCAGACGCTAAATAACCTAAGATGTTGATAAAGCGTCTTAAAATAACCTACTAAATACTACTACTACTACTGCTACTACTACTACTACTACTACAATTTATTCTTGTACTACTACTACTACTACTACTACTACTACTACTACTACTACTACTACTACTACTACAATTTTTTCTTCTACTACTATTTGTCTTTCTAGTTCTTCTACTACTTCTATTAGGATCATTTGGGGACATCTCCGCACGCTAAGGACAAAATGTTAATTTTGAGACCAATTTATGCAAATGCTATTTTAATTTTTCCCCTAATATGTATGAACATTTTTTCCATACATTTCATATACTACCTGATGCCAATGTGATCTTTTTATCACTATACACCTCAGTTATAGAAACTACTCACTATCTCTCGTGTAGTCCGGATTTGTGCGAGGCGGGCCTCGCACCTCGCACGTAGCATGCGTCGGTTCAGAAAAACCAAGGCTTAAAACCCAACATTTACAACAAACTTTTTTTCCTGAAATATTTTTAATACTCCTACTGGCGTTGTTAATATCGTACCATTTTCTACACACCTGCCTTATGAAACCATTTTTGGTATTCTCCAACACACTGAATACAAAATTCTCTAGCATTGTCATCGTAGTAATACTAGACGTGGCACAATAGGTTTTTTTGGATTGCCCAGATTGTTTGATGAACTAGTTCGGGAAAATGCCTCTTAAGTTGTCTCCTGAATGCATGGCCGGTTCTCTGTAGCCTTATAAATGTTGCGCCAGGCCACCCACATGATCAGAGTGTCTCTCCACTAGCAGACGTATGGTATCAAACAGACATCTGTCACCTTTACATGCCATGAAGGTGCATAGGGGCCTGGAGACAGAACTGTTGTCATCATGACCTCAGAAGTACTAGAATGAGGTGATATGATCGTCACCTTGCTCTGACAACCTTTACTGCTGAGGAAGAAACTGTACTCAATTTGACAGAAGGCTCAGGGGACCTCGGAGCTCTTCTGGAAGTTTTGGCTACGAGAAAAGCTCCACTACTACCCGGAATTGAACTCTGTACCTTCTAGTCCGCAGCCAGTTCCTGACATATACGTAATAATATTTGTTTAAAATTCCCACGAATCTGAAGAAAAACAAATCAATTCTGGTTTATTGGGCATGTTATCTACATTGTTGGTACTGATTTTGTGTCTCGCGACGGTACTGGTGATTATGGTAATCTTTTTATTAACTTTTTACATTTCACGGATGTTCAACGATGGAAATTTCGTCTACAAATTCACAGACAATGACATTTATCGAATTTACTTCATAATAACATTTTTTTGCAAGATAGAGTTGTTTATCGAGCAATGTTGCAGTAATAATTTTATCTTTATATACAATTTAGCGTAGCTCGAAAGGCGTCTGCATTCATAACTGAAGCTTGCAGTTAATACAATAGATTTCCCTTATTTGCTTTGATAGCCAACCCGCTGCGTATTTTATTAATTCCATTTGTGTGGAGATATGCATTCAAAGCACGTTGTTTAATGATGCTTGCAATTCGTAAATATTTCCATAGCGTTGGAATCAGAGATTTATTTTGATGGGAGAAGCAGACAATCGAGCATCTGGCCGAGACGCTTCAGCTCTGACGTCACAACCACACGCAATTTAGTCTTAAGCGTACCAAATAAAATTGAGTGATATAAACTACCAAAGAGCAACTCGTTTCCGAGAGAACATTCCAATCTCAAACTGGGAGTGACTAAATGGTAAATACGTAAATACAGGGTGGAAATGAAATAACCCTGCAGATTGAAAGGGGCAATGGAGTACACTTAAAGGAATAGAAAACCAATATTACGTTTTATAATTAAATGCACGGTTAATTATAAAATAAAGTTGAAAGGAGAATAACTCTTCTCGGGTTCTCAGCCAGGTGAGTTGGAGATTAGCTTCCAAGTTTTCGACGGCTAGCTCTAGCTCTGCCATCTTCTTCAGGGACGAAAAAGAAATCGAAAAATCGAAAGGGTATAATTGGGAGGAAAAATTTAATGGTACGCATAATGCGTCCTTGCAAGGGGTTGGGGGCTGTACGAAACTCAATATGTGAGCTCCAAGCCTGTTGGCCACTACTCTCACTCCGAGTTATCTGCTCCATTGAAGGAGCTCTAGAAAATTTTGAAGGGGATAACCGAAAGTGGACGTAACCTCTTAGGTACCACATACGCGAGGGGGACTGATATGTGATCAAGGGATCACGGGACGGGGCGAGGAGGAGATGGCTGGTGTTTGCCGTTAGGATGGCAGGTGTTATTTTGCACATTGAAAGGGTCTTAGCCATTTCGCAGTGCAAGTGGAGTCGTGAAGACTCTGTCATCTGTTGTTCGATGAGAAGGCAAGTGAAGGCCGTCAGAAGAAGCGCCGTGAAATTTAAATCTGCAATTTGAGAGCTCCCTGTCCTTTCAAATTGCGACTAATTGAGTGACCTCGTACATTTAATAGACAATTTATAGGTTCTGAACTAGGGCATACGTCATTTACAAGAAAAGGGGAATATATATGGGGAAGGGCATATAGGTCCGTGGCCCATTTCTTATAGGACTCATCCCGACATTTGTCTTACGCCTTAGGAAAACCTTCTTCAGGGACGAAAAAAAATCGAAAATCGAAGGAGAATTGGGAGGAAAATTTAAAAGGTACGCAAAACGCGTCCTTGCAAGGAGTTGGGGGCTGTACAAAACTAAATATGTGAGCTCCAAGACTGTTGGCCATTAGTCTCACTCCGGGTTACGCTGCTCCCCTGAAGGAGCTCTAGAAAATTTTGAAGGGGAAGCCGAAATTAGACGTAACCTCTTAGGTACCACATACGCGAGGGGGGCTGAGATTGATCAATTGATCACGGAACGGGGCGAGGAGGAGTTGGATGGTGTTTGCCGTTAGGATGGCAAGACGCCGTCATCTGTTGTTCAATGACAAAGCATGTGAAGGCCGTCGGAAGAAGCGCCGTGAAATCTAATCTGCAATTTCAGAGGTCCCTGTCCTTTCAATTTGCGACTTATTGAGTGACCTCGTATATTTAATAGACTATTAATATTATCTGAACTAGGGCATACATCGTTTATAATAAAGGTGGAATATATATGGGGAAGGGGATATAGGTCCGTGGCCCATTTCTTATAGGGCTCATCCCGACATTTGTCTTACGCCTGAGGAAAACCACGGAATACCTTAGGCTAGATGAGTTGTCTCATGTATAGGAGACTAGCCAATTTGGCTATTATGTAGGAGGGGATTGTTATCATGAGCCTTGTTGAATCGTCTCAATTTTGAGACAAGCCATTTGGCTATATGATGGCTCAATTACGAAGAGGGGGGAGAGATGTAATTAGTTAATTAATTTAAGTAATTAGGGAGATTAATGGGGATATGAGTGCAGGTCCGTGGCCCATTTCTTTTAGGCTCATCCCGACATTTGTCTTAGCGCCTTAGGAAAACCACGGAAAAACCTTAGGCAGGATGAGTTGTCTCAATATCAGAGACTAGCCAGTTGGCTCTTAGGTTGAATGACTCTATGAATCGATGGATATATACTAGCCAATTGGCTCTATGATAGTTCCATCGATCAACAAAAAAGTAGATATTGTTAGGGAGGGATTTTGTTTAGCCCAGTTAAGACAAGGTCATTTTACAGCAGTTGCACTATCCAAGGAGTCTCATGGAGTTGAGTCGTGGCTGCAAAACCTGGGAGTCACGCCAGCCTCCCTGTCCTCCTGTCTCAATAGTATAGCTAATGGACCTGTCTGGTGTCTACGCCGTAACCTAGGATCATACTGGCCGAGGCCAGATATGAGCGGGTTGGGGTTAGCACGAGCTTCCGCATACAGGTTCCTAGCCAGTCGAGCAATGAACTCGTCTATGGTTGGCAACTCTAGTTCATCATGGAACTTTCTTCTCGAGGCGACTCGGGGAGATGGGTAATGAGTCGAATCACCTGGTTTTGGACAACTTGGAGTTTACGGAGATGGGACACTGCCGCAAACCCCCATGCGGGTGCGGCATAGGTAATGACAGAGCGAATGAGGGCCTTATACATGGTAAGTCCTATCCTCAGGTTGTCAGGAGTTAAGACCGCCAGAATGGGATAGTGTCTAACTATCAGCCCGTTGGCCATACGAAGAAGGGTTTGGATGTGAGATGAGAGTCCATAATGATCCTAAATATTTAATTTGGTTCATCCACGGCATTTCTCGTCGAAAAGTGTGGGTGGTGGTGGTATGTCTTCGAGCCTCGCTCTTAGTGAAAAGAGTATGGCCTGACATTTCTCTACATTGACCTTGATTCTCCAGTCGTGGAACCACGGCTGGAGGTGATCTAAGATCGACTGCAATCTACGGACGCTAATCTATAGGTTTTGCCCATCGCCAAGAGGGCAGTGTCGTCTGCATAGATATACAGATGACTACTTCTGCCGTGGATATAGCGAAACGGGAGGTCATTAATGAATATATTGAAAAGTATGGGCCCGATAATGGAACCCTGTGGGACTCCTGCGTGAATTTCACGGGGGGTGGAGAAACTAGTGCCTACACGGGTTTTGAATGTACGGCCTCTGATCTTCAGGGACCATGTCTAGCCGGTATATATGAAAAAGTAGAGCTTCCCGCTGCGAGCCAATCAGGAGCTAGCTCCTAGTCCCGACCGCCAGGCGCATTCTGATTGGTGGAAGCGGCAGCTGTTCCCGATTGTCTGCCGTGTGCTGGTGGTCTAAGCGTATTGATGGCAGGTTTCCATGCTCTACTCAGCTGTAGACCCCCGTCTCTGTTGAAATTTTTGCCATCTAGCTGGATTTCGATGGCTTCCTTGATAACCAAGTCACAGTAACCTGATGTCTTGTCCAAGATGGTGGTGGCGCCAAAGCCTCAAGTCATACAAAGTTGAAAGTTTCAGTAGTGCGACAACATCGCCTCTAACTGAATAATCTTTTTCTACTAATAAAGATGTAAGAGGTCAACGATCTCAGGTCTGTCTCTGTACGCAAACTCCCTCTGTCGTTATGACGTTGCAATCTGTTCGCAACGTTCAGTGGCTTCAAATAAGTGGTTTTAAATTAAATTTACACGAAAACCGGTCATGCTATAGAAATACGCCGTAAGGATAAATTATCCTTTAGATTTTGTACCGATATGGACAAAAATCACGATCCTATTCGCAATAGTTACCGAATAAGAGGGTGTTAAACATTTAGAAATAAACTTTTTCTGAGAAAATTATGAACTTTCCACAGAATGTTATTGCACTTTTTTTACATAAAAATGGGCTGTTCGTTCTGCACATCTGCAGGGCTATTTTACTTCCACTCTGTATAATTAATAAAAGTATTACGCAGCCATGTGAGAAGCTTCGGTGGATGACCGTGAAAATTACTACGCTCCTTTAAATGGTTGTTTCTTCTTCTTTTTTTCCCTCTTCTCCACTTACGAGTTTATAAAGTTTTGTCGCTTTCGCCCTTAGTTTTAAAAATTATGATGAAGGATGGTGGAACAGAGAAAAATTCTCTCCGGCACCGGGATTTGAAACCAGGTTTTCAGCTCTACCTGCTGACGCTCTATCCACTAAGCCACATCGGATTCCCATTCCGATGCCGGATTGAATCCTCTCAGTTTAAGTTCCACCTAAGTAGGTTCCCTCTAGTGGCCAACCCTCATGCACTGCGTCAGAGATGTGTGACAGTGGCACAATGTCCAACACATTAATTTGCAGAGGTGCACTCATTACGAGTGACTAAGTGACCGGGATCCGACAGAATAAGCTCCGTCTAAAATCACTAAGTGATTATTTTCGCATATCATACGTACTTCAGTACATCGTAATAATTAAAGA
>JAJSOF020000027.1:42826907-42887651 GCA_025594305.2 Periplaneta americana | reverse complement strand
ACAAACCCCGCAACCTAGAGCATAAAAGACCAGCGCTATACCAACTATGCTACCGAGGGCGACGTCACCATATTTTGGTGGAAGTTAAATAACCTTGCAGATTGAAAGGGACGATAGGGTACATTGAAATAAATAGAAAACCTATATTACATTTTGTGATTAAATGCACGGTTAATTAGAAAATTAGTTTGAAGTTTCAGCAGACTGGCAACATTGCCGGAACACACGCTTATCGTGACACAGATGTAAGAGGTCAACGAACTTTGTAACTCGGTATGTCTCGCAGATGAGCTGGCGCTGTGTTGCAACGAACTCGAGCGTATTGCTTGAATTTAAAGGTTTATAATATAAATTTACACGAAAACCGTCCACGATATTGAAAATCGCCTTACTTACTTCTGGCTTTAAGGAACCTGAGGTTCATTACCACCTCACATAAGCCCGCCATTGATCCCTATCCTGGAACAAGATTAATCCAGTCTCTACCATCATACCCACCTCCCTTAAATCCATTTTAATATTATCTCCCATCTACGTCTCGGCCTCCCCAAAGGTTTTTCCCGCCGGCCTTCCAACTAACACTCTATTTTGTTTTTGTTATTATTTTTGCAACCTATTCCTTTGCTGTGGTCGTGCCGACAATCAGTCCCATTCCGAGGCTTATTGTTAGGTTTCGTAACAAGCTGTTTTTTTACGGTGATACTGTTAGCCCTTCGCCCAACCCCCAATCTGGAGGACCATTCCTTATTGGCTGTCCACGACTGCTTATTCAATATATTCGTAGCTATCCAGTGGAGATATCTGAGGCCGTCCCCCACATCCGTAACCTGGAGGACGCGCCATGCCAGGTGATAGGGACCCACACAGATGGATTGAAATACGCCAGAGGAATAAATTATTCTTTATTTGTTTTCCTATCATCGATATGGACGAAAATCACGATCCTACTCGCAACAGTTACCGAATGAGAGGTTGTTAAACATTTCCGAAAAAGAACAGTTTTTCCTGAAAACCTATTAACTTTCCACCAATATGATGGGGTAGTTTTGTTATATACAACATGAGCTTATTCGCTCTCAAAATCTGCAAAAGCTATTTCACTTCAATCTTGTATACAATACTCGTATAAGGTAAATGAATCTTCACTTGTACCTTTAACAGGGTCTCCTTTTCTTCTTGCTGCAAATTTTAATGTTAATATACTGACACAGTGAACAATATATTTAAGAGAAACAACAGGTTTATAGGTGTGTCAAGGTGTAATATGGATTACATTTTCCTGAGGACTTGTTATATTACTAATTCAGAGTGTTGTCCTAGACTGGCGAAAGTTTGTCTTACCGTAAAGTAGTGAATTTTAGACGAACTTCTTTTCTTCTGTCATAAAATTATGGGCTAGTACTCCGCTGCATCCCTGTGATAACGAGGACTGCAAAAGTCGCCATGACTGAAATAAGGTGGAGCTTGACGTTTTTGCTGCTGGCATTAAGTATCCACTTCATCACTCAAAATATGAATGCCTTTACGTTTGGAAAGTTTTTAGAGATTGTATGCATTATGTAAACACGTTAAATAACTATTCTCTCCGTTGAAGTACGCTTTACTTACTGTAAATATATCGCTTTTAAATTTTCCCGGTTAATTAAATTTGTTAGACGAATGATGAAATCTTCGTTTACAGAATGTTTCATCATCACCATCATCGTAATCCTGATTCTTCTTTATATTATAACCAGCAGCGTGAACAATTTTGATCTTCTTGCAGCTGAGTAGCGATCTGTTCATTTTTTAAGTTCTTTTCGTCCTTGTCTTTTTGCTTTAATATTATAAAAATATAAAAGAGAATCAACTAATGCTGCTTCAAATTAACTTATTCAGAGACTTCAAGAAATGCCCTTTTGTGCAGACGAATTTTGTACATATTCGGTAATTAATAAACTCATCAAATATTCAAAATATCCTTGACTATAAGACGGAAAAAAACTACTTCACTATAAAATATGATTACAGGAGTTCGTAATATACAGCGTGGTTCAGTAAAAGCTTTTAATTTAAAATGTGATTTAAAATTATTATTCACATGTGGGCAATCATCATGTTTTGCTGTTAATCGTATCGTGTCCGTAAGGCGTGGTTTCGTATACCGTAACACTGTCGCTTTATAAACATAAGTATGTGCGTTAACGACAGACTCTTATACCATTCGCAGAGTTTGTACGTAATGTATGTTGCTAATTCAATTTATGAATTATATGAAAAATAATTCAGAAATATAACGAAAAGTGTAAACAAATGAAGAGTCCACTGCAAGAATGATGGATGTCATTTGAATACAGTTTGCAGGAGAAGCAATTCAAGTTTGAAATGCTTAGCGCTCAAAGCTTAACTGTGATTTTCCGATAATTAGTGGACAATGACTATCAGTGTTAATGCCATATAACTCTGTATGTACATTCATATGCCTTAAGCTATACTTTGACAGTCTTGGTTCATTTTCGACAAGAAAGTGACATCCATCATTCTTGCAGTGGACTCTTCAAATGTGAATAATAACTCAAATAAAAGTAAAAAAAAGGCCTATTTATATGCTTTTAAATAACTCTGAGGTTCACTGCCGCCCTCATATAAGCCTTCATCGGTCCTTATCCTAAACAAGATTAATCCAGTCCCTACCATCATATTCCACCTCCTCAAATCCATTTTATATTATCTTCCCATCTATGTCTCGGCCTCCCAAAGTCCTTTTGCCTCAGGTCTTCCGACTAACACTAATATGCATTTTTGGACTCACCCATACGTGCTAGCATGTTCTGCCCATTTCAAATGTCTGGATTTAATGTTCCTAATTATATCAGTGAGGAATACAATGCGTGCAGTTCTGTGTTGTGTAACTTTCTCACACTCTTGTAACTTCATCCGTGTTAGCCCCAAATATTTTCCTAAGTACTTTATTTTCCAACACCCTTAACTTCTGTTCCTCTCTCAAAGTGAGAGTCCAAGTTGCACTAGCATATAGAATAACCAGTGATACAACTGTTTAAAATTCTAGATTTTTTAAAGCATACTAGATGACAATAATAGCAGGCATTTCCATATAGTGTAAATAAATGTAAATAATAAATGTAGTTGCTTGGCTGGTTTCCAATATACTGTTTTAGCATTTGAGCTATTAACAGTCTAGCTCTCCAATATTTGGCGGTAGTACACGTTTCTGTCGCTAGTGTTGGGCAGACTTCCAGGTGAGATGCATCCATCTCGACTTCGTTGTAGCATAAAATGAAGTTAGGTGAGGGTAAGATGCCAATCTGACAGAGGTGTTTCCAGGCAGTCATGACTAGTGAGTAGCTCAAACGCGGCAGCTGATGACTTACTGTGGTTTCTTGCGGTATGAGATTGTGATATAATTTTTGTTATTTCTTGTTCTTAGATGCGTTGTTTCCGTTAGTTGTCATTTGCGTACTGACTTTCATGTACATTATATTGCTCTTTTGACACATTGTTATGGTATTAGTTTTGGTTTCATCTGAAAGAAAGAAACTTTTTTCGCCAAGGAGGTCCGTTGTCTCATTACCTGGTAAGCACAATGCGACGAGACTCACTCAATTACTACTTCCTTGGTCATATTCTGTAGACTCTGGATCAATTTTCATCAAAAACTTCTTATTTTATCATATGCTTTACTATTGCTTTCATGGCTGAATCTGGAATCTGATAGAATTACATTCTAAAATTGCTCTGATCTGAATGTGAAAATTTTAAGCGCTCTTGCATTGAAAATTTTTCGCTCATATATTATAGAGAACGCGAAAAGGATACGTTCTCCTGCGTCTGTTCCTAGGTCATCAATAAAGATCCATCAAAAACAGGTGAATCGTGTTTCATTTTTTGGGGTTTATTCTTTGAGAATTTCAGACAAAGAGAAAATTTTGCTTTTTTTTTTTTTCCCGAGAAAAAATTTTTTATATGAAAATTAAGCAGTTTTGGGGAAAAGGAGTGATTGAATTCAAATGCTCACCAGTTTAAGAGAGCGTTTTATGAAATAGAAAAGGTTGAACAAATTTTTAAATTTTTCGTTTAAATGTGCAAAAATTGATAAAAAGAAAAACATTTCGTTTTCAAAATGACTGTCAACATCTGTTCGGATAAAATTTATGACATTTAAAGGACAAAACTACAATTCTCATAGTCATATATTATCATAATACACTGTTTTTTAAATTGATTTAGCACTTTGGGAAATTTCAATCATGGTTTCCAAAAACGCTATGAATTGTTTCTAAAAAACAATTTTAATCTCGAAAAGAAAGGAAAGAAGAAAAAATTGTATGAAACTATTTTTTAATATTTCAAAGAATAACCCTGAAATTAATGACATTACTTACGGTTCATTCTGTATATATGAAGTTACTTAGGTGACATTTGCAATAAAATTGTTTAATGCCCCCTTTTTCTGAATTTTGATAAAGACTATATAGTCTCTGACAAATCAAATTAAATACAGGTACTATTTTAGGCCATCCTTTTGATCTGTTTTTTTTAAAAATGAACCTATAATTAAAAAATCCCCTATATCCACTTTCACAAATTAAGGATTTTAAAACAGTAACTGGGGTAAATAGGGGGAAATTTTTCAACCTAACAGTGACTTTTAAAAACTCTTTGTTTTAAATTTAGTGTCTTTTTGAATTAAAAACCTATAAATCATTAGAATTCATTCTTAGCAAACATATGTAGACATAACTGAATTCTGAACAAAATATTTTGGGGGTTTTAATCTAGAGGATTCAAAAGGGGCAATTTACTTTTATTGATAAAAAATAATGAGAAACTATCCATTCCTTGTTTAATGAAGTCGATGCTACTTCAAAGCGTTTCTATTTGGGTTTCGTATTAGGGTTAGTTATTGGATTAGCGAGGTTTATCGGGCCGAAAGGAAGATACAGTTCTTCAGAGCAAATTATCAGGCCTACATCTGATGTCCAATCTAACTATACGAGTTAACCCTAGCATAAATAACCCGCGGGCATATTTTTAAGGTCGTTTTTCCTATAATATATGGGAAGTTATTGACCTTAGCAGAGTATTTTTGAGGGCAATTCCTCGTTCTATAGGTGTTTGGGACACCCATGATCTACATTTTGGGAAAACCAAATATTTCTGAAACCGACGACAATGATCCTGAATATAGACTTAAAATCCGACACAATCACAGCAATGTCAAAATTTCTCTTACGTAGGCTACATGAGTGTCTTTCACGCAAGACGGTTTTCAAAGCCCTAAAAATTTTCGGACCTCCATTTTCCATATCTTTCTTGTAGGTAATGTTAAAGACGACCACACGATTGTGAGTCCGTGCATCCTTTCAAGAGGAACATTCATGTATAACAGTAATAACGCTTTATCCACGACAATAAAAGATAGACTCTGTTCAGGTTAAAGTATTACTCCCTGTGAGGATGATCAAAAGAAGCGGCTATCCGAAGGAGCACAGAATTGCCTGTGTTGGAACATTATATTCTTTTTTCCAGACATGAAGCTTGTAAACTGCGTCGGAAGAAATTGTATGGCAAGATTTTCCTACTAAAACCCTTGTGCCATTCTTACTTTCTTCTTTTTGTTACCTAGCAACTACATTCAGGAGGAACGATGTTTCGTTGCCGCCCTCTAGTGGACCATTCTGGAGAATCACTTCTTGTGCCCTGCACTTTTACGTTGGTCATACCCTATACAGCAGCTCATTGTCCACTTTGCATCTGCGATACCGTACGTTTGATTTCCCTAGGACTGGAATCTTCATGTCGTAGTTCGGTCCATTAGACAGTCAATTTCACAGACGTTATTACATTCTGTACTTCTGAAAGTTACTTGCCAAGAATCATTTTGTAAGATGTCAAAAAGTCATTGTTATTCTTTAGTCAACTGTCCGAAAACAGGTCTGGAACTCACAAGTGATACCAGAAGGCACCACTTATGAGAGAAACTAGGTCAGGAGATAATGGGTAGGGTGGCCAGTTCATTTCCTCCCATTACGCCATCGCCAGACTAGCTACATATTACACTAGTCAAACTTCAGATGCATACAAACAATTACTATTCTTTCTGACACATATCATAAAAGTGATGTACTGTCTGATAATACGGCATGCATATCAATCAGAACCTGATTAGACGTTAAAGATTCATTATAAATACACTGTGTTCACACTAAAAGTATACAGAAATAACAGCTTATTGATTGGATAAAGGTTCAATAATAAATTTCTTCTGAATATAGAGCAGCTGAAAAAGTTTTAATTTCCACTAATACATTTCAACATGAGACACCATTTATAGCTCGACAGGTACCAAAACGATACTCAATCTCTCGTCAGGTGTTGACCAACATATCCAGGTGTTATAACTTTAACTGTTTGAATGATACGCTGTCTCAAATCAATCAAATTACTGAACCTGCGTGTACACAAAATTGTTAATAAATTCCCAACCAAAAAGAAATCCAAAGGACTTAAATTCAGGGATCTAGTGGCCAGGAAATTTGGCCCACGCCTGTAAAACAATTCTTGAGAAGGTTACATCAAAACGTTTTAACGTTTCGATGAAAGTGTGGCGGAGCGCCATCCTGCTGAAATGTTAAAACTTGGAAATTGCAGAATAGCAAAGTTCTCCAGCATATCAAGGTACGTGACTCCCCCGTCACTGTAGGCTCCATAAAAAGAATGGGGCAATTATTCCATTTTTGTGCATTCCCAAAGTATGAAACAAAATCTTGGAGAGTTTTTCTATTGATTGATCTTTATCTTAAGGAATTATAATATACGGTTGTGAAATTATAAACTATTATTTCTGTATAATCTTAGTGTGGACATGCGGTGCATATAAATGTGACTAAGGTATGAAATATTTTCTCTATCTTGATATGAAATTAAGCAATTACTCTTTCAGTTCGTCCCCGCCTTACCGAAAAACTTATTAATTGCTTATGAACCTTTATATTGACACGTGTAAAAACAGCTGTTCAACAATGCTACCACGCGTGCCTCGCTGTGGATGGTGGTCACTTTGAATAGATCTTGTAAACAAAAATATGGCTCCGCTGTACAATAAATGTTCATGTAATACTAGTGGTACGAAAGGGTATTTTCTAACTAAAAATAATAAAAGAAAAACATTTAATGATATTTTGTTATTCGAATGTTATTACGATTCCTATTCAGTAAGAGCAACCCCATTGTAATAGAAATCGCATCATATCATCATTGTATTTCAAATTACACTTCAAAATATTTTATCTCTGAAACGATTCCGTATTTTAAAAAGTTACTTATACTTCCTGTTCCAAATAGCCACATTTTTCACAAAAATTTTTTGGTTAACCTGTACAAGGAAGAAATAGTGCTTGATGATGAATAAGAAACAGTGCTATATAAAGATTTTATTGGAGTTCATCCAACGTAACATACGCTCTTAACATAGACAAATAAAATGTAGGGCTATTATTCCGCGTACGTATTCGACTGACAATACTCTAGGCCACCGGCGTAGCTGAAGAGGTAGCGCGTTTGCCTGCTGATCCAGGATTGCACTCGGACGTGGATTCGACTCCCACTTCGGCTAGTTGGGGTTTCCCGAATTTTCTCCAACCATAAGCCGAATGTCAGGTAATCTATGACAAATCCTCGGCCTCATCTCGCCAAATACCATCACACTATCACATATTCCATCGACGCTAAATAACCTACTAGATGATACAGCGTCGTTAAATAACCAAGTAAAAAAATACTCCAATCTGTTGTTATTTTGGACCCCATATAGGGGAGAGTTGGGTAGTATCGGACATAGGGTAATATCGGACAGTGAGTTTCTTTCATCTACCACCAGATGGTAGTACCTGAATAACATTGTTACGTTTCTGTATGCGACATCACAGAAACGTAACCATGTCATTCAGGTACTATAATCTGGTGATAGATGAAAGAAACTCACTGTCCGATATTACCCGATATCCCATACTACCCAACTCTCCCCTATTTCAAGTATATTTTTTTGCTTTATACGCCTCTTTTCGCGGCATGGAATATTCATGTTTTCGTACAATGTATTATATAAGGCCCTGTCACGTAGACCTATTATTTTAAGGAATAAAGTTAAACCACGTCTTTGCTATAAATTGTGAAATAAAATAGGTACACACAAGAAAAAATAAAAGTAAAGCACTCTTTCTCCGTCATAGATAGGACTTATGCTTTGATCAGTTTTTAAATCAAGGCCGGTTTTTATTTTGGATAGACTATCAGAATAAATGGGGTCTATACACTCAATTAATACCGAGAACAGTTTTGAGACGACCTAGTATTCATAGGAATAGTACTCATCATGTAATCCTGTGGTGCAGGCGATTTTTTTCGAGGCTACAATTTTCCGTGAGAAGATGAACACAAAACGATGACGTCCTGCTCATCTCATGCTAAAGGACGAATGATAGGAGTCGGAGTTAACATTAACATGCTAAAAGGCTCTCGCGGCGGTGGTACGTAAAAGGATTTGTGTGAAGAATAAATTAACGCTTCTAGTGCAGTTAAAACAATACAGACTCATTAAAGAGGAGGGAAACTGGGGCAAACTTGAATCGGGGTCTCGCTGTCAAAGATAAATGTGGTAGGAGTTTCATTGCCAGAAGCAGGAGGAAAGAATTCAAGGAACAAAGACAGTAATTTCGTAAATTTAGCCGGGATAAAGAAGCTAAATTCAAGACAATTATTGCACGTTTGGCATAGGAGAGCATTAAAAGAATTCTAAGTTTTAATAATCTATGTCAAAAACGTAATTTTATTATAAAATGTTGAACACAAAGACGAAAGAAGTTACACCGAAAGAACTTTAGGTTCAAGAGCTAAACATTTATACATAGGAACGCAAAGATTATTTGACTCAGAACATACCTCGGATGCAGAATGACAGATTGCAATAGTTCGCAATATATAGGACATTTCAAAAGTCAGTTCAAACATTAAACCACTATAAAAATTGTAATATTTGAGATGGAGAAAAAACAAAAATATCGCAGTGTTGGACAAACAACGGAGTTTGCAAAACACTGGGAAGGTGCCCGCCGTTCTGTTGTTCAACGTACAGCATTCTCTCTGCGACACCATGCACATCATTTTGCAGATAATGTCTTGGAATATTGGCAATTTCTTGCGAGATGGCATCTTTCAGTTGGAGTAGGGCTGTTGGATGTGTTAGGAAAACTCGTTCTTTATGGTAACCCCCACAACCAAAAGTCGGCCAAACTGAAATCTGGAGATCGCGGAGGCCACATTGTTGGAAAGTGCCTACTGATGACTTTAGTCGGAAATCGAACCTCAATTACGCGTGTTAACTCCACCATTAATTTTAATAGGTTATTTCACGACGCTTTATCAACATCTTAGGTTATTTAGCGTGTGAATGACATGAAGGTAATAATGCCGGTGAAATGAGTCCGGGGTCAAGCACTGAAAGTTATCCAGCAATGGCTCATTTGGGTTTAGGGAAAACTCCGGAAAAAATCTCAACCAGGTAACTTGCTAGGTAACAGGAATCGAATCCGGGCCACCTGGTTTCCCGGCCAGGCGCGCTAACCGTTACTCCACAGGTGTGGACATCTTTATGTTGGAGAGGTCTGTCTTATTCCATCATCCCAATGTTTTGAAAACCCCGTTGTTTGCCCAACACTGTGATGTTTTTTTTCCCCCTATCTCAGATATTAGGAAATTTATAGCGGTTTAATGTTTGAACTGACTTTTGAAATACCCTATACTAAAACCGAAAAGATAGAAATACAATTAAGCGTCGAAAGAATACATGGGAACACCAACTTTTTCATTTAATTGTAATCGAACGCATTCATTCCAAACATCTTTCGTAAAACAGTCCATATTTTTGACTACCAATTAATTCCCATTTTTTCAAGACTTTTTAAGTTCCTTTCATATTCAATTTTAACGTGAAACGTCCTTCTGTGTACTACTCCAGAAAAAACTACAACAAGATTACAACATTATCTTTTATCAGAGCTTCGTCGATGGCACTCGCAATTCATTCGCTAGTTAAGGAGTTTCATTTGTTCACTTATGGCTCAGGTTATGTTTCTACTACATCATTCATCAAATGGAATGCGTAGTCTATGATTTTTATGTTGGCGGATCCATTTTCAATTGTTTTCAACTTTTGAGAGCTATGTGTATCGCTAATACAAAATGGCGCGCGGGAATGGGAGATTCTGAATCGAATAACGGAAAGTCATACTTGAAGTTGGTAAGACTCTGATATCACCATACTGTTCCTTAGGCATTGCCATTTCAGTTGCCATGAGGCAGTGGACGGAAGAGCATCGTGAATCCGCAGGAAAAACTACAGTATTATGATTGTGAAGCTGCAAGACGAGAATTTCGATTGAACGATGCAATGTTGTCACAAATCGTAACCTTAATTTATTTAGGATGTGAGGACGACTAGCATACACACGATTATTTAAAAGTTCTCTCAAAAATTGCACACTGAAATGTCAGGCAATAGCGCGGGCTAGTCCATGTTGCCGTTTTTCGACATGATAAGCTTTCTAAAGAGCTGTCGTAATGCAGCGATCAATATTGATCTTCCTCACATTTTACTTAAAACGGTTCGGCAAAAGCTACTCATCTGTTGCCATCGCCGGCTTCCAATTGTTGGACGGCCTGAAGTTTGTACAGATGCGATTAGAAATATGAAGGCAATATTCTGGCCACAGTGCGGCGAAGCAAACCTAATGACAACATGTAGCAGTGCAGAAAGTTGTGGACTCTGCTGGACGGCGGCATTGACTGCTTGGTCCTGGATGCTTCGTGCTCTGGGTAGAACCTGTTAATTCAAATAATTTCAATTCATATCATCACAGCGTGGGCTAACGAAACCGGATAATGACGCCAAAGTTGAAAAGACACCGAAATTCTCGTCGTATAACTTCAAAACAATACTTCACAATGGTCTCCCATCCACTGCCTCATGGCATTGCCTAAAGAACAATATCGCGGTAACACAATCTTATCAATTCAAGTAAAACTTTGAGCCAAACGATTAAGGGGAGAGGACGATATTTTTTGGTGAAAAATGAGTAAAAAAAAAAAAAAAGTCTTTAGAATACTCTGCGATATGTGTGGAATGCATTGCATATCATTTTGTGGGTATTTGTGCCCTTAGCGGATGTTGAGACGCCATTTTTAAACTACCTGCGCTATGGATTTTTAAATCACAGTCCCTCTTCATTGTTGTTTCCGGTAAATTAAATTTTCAAAAAGAAAGGTCTTTAAAATACTCTTTAATATGTGTGGAATACATTGCATAACATTTTATGGGTATTTGTGTCCTTATCAGATGTTGAGACACCAATTTTAAACTTCCTGCGTTATGGATGTTTAAGTCACACGACCCCTTTATCGTTGTTTCCGGTAACTTCATTTTTTTTTGCTACATTGCCAGATAAAAATGGATATAATTTCTGAACTATTAAAGATACATGCATGAAATTTAGAACACACATTCTTTAGACTATTAGGAAACTTTTCTCTGTAACAGAACTTTGTTAATAGATTTAATTTTTGAAATATGACCGTTTGTTTACGAAAAAGGAAATCAAAAAAGTATTATTAAATTTTAATTGCTTATTTTACAAACGTAGGGACTAATATCAAAATTCTGTTACAGATAGATTGCAAGTACATTGAAATAAATTGTTTGAATCTATATTGAAAAATGGTTTATATATCGGTTTTAGTAACATCCTACATTGGGTATAAATTCTTTTTAAATATGGGCTCCCAAATAATTTTTTTCAAAATATTTATATTTGGCTGAGTTGCTACAGCTATGAGCTCTCTACGTAGAAAAAATTAACATTTTACACCAAATAAGAAAAAAGTTTTAAAAAATACCATCCTCCCCCCTTAAAATTCTCCCATTCCCGCGCGCCACTCTGTATGTACTAATTAATTAATTGTTTAGTATACTGCAAATTTTCAAATGGTTATATTTTCATCAAACGTCATACATGAACTGAAGCTGTAGGGTAATATTTGCGATGTGCATACGCGAAGATCCCAGCGGGATTTAACTATGTAGGCGGCGTTAATATCTTTAATGTCCTACAGGACAAAAACCAGACGTCTGTGAATATACATTCTCTATATGTAAATAATCATACTTGTTCCACAAGTCATTTCTGGAGAAGAAAAAAAGGTGCTATTGATTCAACCTGTATAGTCATGGGATTATATACTTAATTATATAGCCTACTTCCACTTCAATTAGTTATGTCTACAAATATTACGTAAAAATATTATGACAAATTATGGAACGAAGAGCAGAAACAAAATATAAATAAGTGTTTATAAAGAACTCCTCCATTGAGAGAGGAGAACTATTCTTCGATAATGACAGCATTTAGTGTCACCAACATTCTCCAACTTATAGTTTCCTAGATTCGGAAATAAATCGTGCTGTTTAGGATAGTTGAGCATTATTAAAGATCGGTTTTTCTAATAATAACTTAAGTGTTGTGATGTCGATACCTTTCATGTGCACTCAATTTACTTCTTTAATTTGGAGATTGTTACAATTAGTTTTTGTTCTTATATTTGTTAATTTTATGCTTTGTTACAGCCAAACAATTTTTTTTGTTTATATTAAGACAGAGATTCAACTAAGCCTGAATTTGATACAGTGTATAGTTAAGAATTGTTAAAGTTATTTTGAAGCCTTGTGTACTTATGGAGAAGTTGTACTTTCAAAATAAAAAAAATATAATAGCTTGAGAAATTTCTGCTGCTAAGAAAAAGTAAAACTGCCTCTTAGAAGAGTATTCCCAATTATTTAGGATGCGCATATATTAACTAAACCACTAAATGCAACATATTGTCATTGTGAAAAATACATAGCTTATTACATTAGCGCATTATCTTTGCATCACTAATGGGCGCGAAAGTTATTCACATTACTATATGGTACAATCGGATGGAGACGAACAATACTTTCTCCACCGATATTACTTCAAAAGCGGATAATTAAAATTTTTATTAATGGAGAAAAATTCGTTCCGGCACCGGGAATTTAACCCAGAACTCTCAGCTTGGCGCGCTGAGGGCTTTTACCATCTCAGCTATGCCGAAACGCGATCCACAATGCCGGCCGAACTCCCCTCCTTTGTATAGCTCAGATGGTAAGAGCATTCAGCTCGCCAAGCCGAGGGTCCTTGGTTCGATTATCGGTGCCGGAATGAATTTTTTTCCATTAATAAGTATCTACTTGAATGACTGCATAAAGCAATTGATTGCACAATATAATATTCAGTAAAGGATGGCGAGGTCCTCATAATTAAAATTTGCTTAAAGAATTCAAATGATTATTACCCACAAGTTCGATTTATTCCGACTTTAATATTTTTCAAATCGAACAAATATAGATATATGAGCTAGACATGTTTATTATACTCATAACTGCGTGTTAGCTAATCATCCATATATATTTAGAATTTTATTCTGTCTCTTAACAATTTAGCTTAAGATTTATTCTTATTTGCAACAGTATTTCATTAACTATTTATAATTTATTTTCTGGTTATTGTATAATGTATTATCTACATTACGAGTAGCCTAAGGTTTTAAATTATACTATGTTACATTCTTACTAGCATATGTTGCATATATCATAGCTACTCTCCTTGAATGTTATAATTCTATTTCATTGCAGGAATGACTTTGTACCTTAGGTTGATTTTTGGTGAAGTGGAAGAGAAGTCCTGATGGCCTTACCTTCACACTATTATTAAAAAAAAGTATCCAATATTTCAGGAGGTGATAGTATGCATCAAAACAAGAAAAAGATGTCTAATAAACATGGGTCCTACAACATATACTTTCTGAGATATGAACACTTGTTCATAGGAGGTGCTTAATCTGACGTCCATTTATGGCAATGTAATTTTTTGCCCTACATTACAACGACTACCAGATAATCATACCGTAGTTGACATCCCTGGCATGGAACAATGATACGTCGCAAGGAACACTGAAAATAAAAGTGTGGTTGCGGATATGAGCGGGGTTCAACAGAGATGGTGTTTTTGGGCTGATGAAAATTCCCATGCACTTGAAGGAAAAGGCATCAGCACCGCTTCTCAATCAGCATATGGGTACGCGTTCTTGGCGATAGATTAAGGGCCATACGTGCTATCACAGAGATTAACTGGGGCTCGTTATCAGGATTTTCTAATTAATGTAATGCCTACCTTGCTGGAGTATGTGCCATGTCAGCAAAGACTACAGATGTGGTCCATGCATGATGGCACGCCAGCACATTTTTTTCCGCAATGAACGTGTACATCCTGACGCTGATATTTCAGGACCGCTGGATTGACAGGGGAGGCCCCACACCTTGGCCTGTTCGTTCCTCAAATCTAAATCCCCTAGACTTTTGGTTATCAAGAACAACCAGGTCAATTTCAAAGAGTGCGCGATTCTTACGCCGAAGGGCAGGGGAATGTATTGCCATGAATGGACGTCACATTGAGCACCTCCTATGAACAAGTGTTCACATCTCAAATAGTATGTGTTGTAGGACCCATGTTTATTAGACATTATTTTCTTGTTTTGATACATACTAGCACCTACTAAAGTATTGGATATGTTTTTCTTAACACCCTGTATAATTCTAATTTTAATAATTAAATCTTACTTACTTACAGGTTTTTAAGGAACCCGGAGGTTCATTGCTGCCCTCACATAAGCCCGCCTTAAGTCCCTATCCTGAGCAAGATCAATCCAGTCTCTATCATCATATCCCACCTTCCTCAAATACATTTAATATTATTTTCCCATCTATGTCTCGGCCTCCCTAAAGGTCTTTTTTCCTCCGTCCTCCCAACTAACACTCTATATGCATTTCTGGATTCGCCCATACGTGCACATGCCCTGCCCATCTCAAACGTCTGGATTTAATGTTCCTAATTATGTCACGTGAAAGAAAACAATGCGTGCAGTTATGTGTTGTGTAACTTTCTCCATTCTCCTGTAACTTCATCCCTCTTAGCCACAAATATTTTCCTAAGCACCTTGTTCTAAAACACTCTTAACCTATATTCCTCTCTCAAAGTAAGAGTCCAAGATTCACATCCATAATATAACTGTTTCATAAATTGCAACTTTCAGATTTTTTGACACCAGACTGGATGATAAAATATTCTGAGCCGAATAATAACAGGCATTTTCAATATTTATTCCCTGTTTAATTTCCTCCCGAGTGTCATTTATATTTGTTACTGTTTCTCCCAGGTATTTGAATTTTTCCACCTCTTCTAAGAATAAAATTCCTGTTTTTATATTTCCATTTCGTACAATATTCTCGTCACGAGACATAATGATATACTTTGTTTTCTCAGGATTTACTTCCAAACAATAATTAAATATTACATTATGAAAATGCTCTCATAAAAACTGTCAAAAAATACAAAAAATAACTACATGTTTATTCTTCTAGAATAAATCTGACATGTACTCTTCTGCACAACCACTGGACTTATCACAGCCAGAGTTCCGGGCAATGCTATGAAACACCATATTGATAAGTAACAAATCCAGGCTTTGGTAATTTTAATTTTTGACAAATTTAACAAAAAAATTAAGCAAACTGTTTAGTATTCAAGTAAATTTGTTTCCTTTTTCTTTTCCTTATTATCGGTATAATTATTTATTCGAACTTATATTCTGTCCTTGATTTGATGCTTTTTTCTATCTTAGCAATTCCTGTTTTGTGATTATTGAATTAAATTTCTAATTTCATTGATTTTATATTGTATTTGAGTACAAAATGTTGTTATTTATAGCAATACGAGACTGCTCGGACGACTGTGCGCTATATTTATTCTGTATATTGATTTTCAAGTACGAATATATCACATAACTTCGCATATACATCCAAATAATGTGGAGAGTATGAAATCTGTACAGTTTCAGATTATACATTTCTTTGAGGATTACAGAGAAAGAATATGTAATCTATCAAATGCAAGTTATGATGATTAGCCAAAAATCCGTTAATATTCATCGGGTTACTTAATAGTACTCATTCATCAACCCAAGAAGAAGACGACATACAGAAGTTCACGTGCAAAAAGGAAATAATTTTTAAAATTTAAATTAAGGACGAAAGAGACAAAACTGCATAAACCTGGAAGTGCAGAAGAGGAAAAAAACAGAAGAAGAAACAACCATTTAAATGAGCGTAGTAATGTTCACGGTCATCAACCGAAGTTTCCCTCATGGCTGCGTAATACTTTTATTAATTATACAGGGTGGAAGTAAAACAGCCCTGCAGAATTTCAGAGCGAATAGCTCATGTTGTATGAATAAAAATGTGTAATAACATTTCTGTGGAGAGATCATAGTTTTCACAGAATTTTTTTTTCCCCCAAATGTTTAACTCCCTCTTATTCAGTAACTATAGCGAGTAGGATGGTGATTTTTGTCCATATCGACAGAAAATATAATAAAGAATCATTTATCCTTCTGGGTCTTTGAATAGAGTGAACGGTTTTGGAGTAAATTTAATTTTAAATCATTTATTTCAACCCACTGAACGTTGCGAACAGACTGCAACGTCGTAACGAGAGAGGGAGGCTCGCGTACAGAGACAGATCTGAGATCATTGACCCCTTACATCTTTATTACTAGAAGAAAGACTACTGATTTAGCGGCGATGTTGCCGGACCGCTGAAACTTCCAAATTTACGAGTAGGCCTACATCACACAACCTCGCTTATACATCCAAACAATGGGGAGAGTATAAAATCTGCAGTTTCACGTTATAGACTCCTTTTAGGCTTACTGAGAAAGAATGCGTCATATATCGAATAAAGGTTGTGATGATTAGCCAAGATTCCGTTCATATTCATCGGGTTACTTAATAGTATTCATTCATCATCCCAAAAGGAAGACGACGTACAGAAGTTCACGTACAAGATGGACATAATTCTTTAATTATTACGATGTACTGAAGTACGTATGATATGCGAAAATAATCACTTAGTGATTTTAGACGGAGCTTATTCTGTCGGATCCCGGTCACTTAGTCACTCGTAATGAGTGCACCTCTGCAAATTAATGTGTTGGACATTGTGCCACTGTCACACATCTCTGACGCAGTGCATGAGGGTTGGCCACTAGAGGGAACCTACTTAGGTGGAACTTAAACTGAGAGGATTCAATCCGGCATCGGAATGGGAATCCGATGTGGCTTAGTGGATAGAGCGTCAGCAGGTAGAGCTGAAAACCTGGTTTCAAATCCCGGTGCCGGAGAGAATTTTTCTCTGTTCCACCATCCTTCATCATAATTTTTAAAACTAAGGGCGAAAGCGACAAAACTTTATAAACTCGTAAGTGGAGAAGAGGGAAAAAAAGAAGAAGAAACAACCATTTAAAGGAGCGTAGTAATTTTCACGGTCATCCACCGAAGCTTCTCACATGGCTGCGTAATACTTTTTTATTAATTATACAGAGTGGAAGTAAAATAGCCCTGCAGATGTGCAGAACGAACAGCCCATTTTTATGTAAAAAAAGTGCAATAACATTCTGTGGAAAGTTCATAATTTTCTCAGAAAAAAAGTTTATTTCCTAAATGTTTAACACCCTCTTATTCGGTAACTATTGCGAATAGGATCGTGATTTTTGTCCATATCGGTACAAAATCTAAAGGATAATTTATCCTTACGGCGTATTTCTATAGCATGACCGGTTTTCGTGTAAATTTAATTTAAAACCACTTATTTGAAGCCACTGAACGTTGCGAACAGATTGCAACGTCATAACGACAGAGGGAGTTTGCGTACAGAGACAGACCTGAGATCGTTGACCTCTTACATCTTTATTAGTAGAAAAAAGATTATTCAGTTAGAGGCGATGTTGTCGCACTACTGAAACTTTCAACTTTGTATGACTTGAGGCTTTGGCGCCACCACCATCTTGGACAAGACATCAGGTTACTGTGACTTGGTTATCAAGGAAGCCATCGAAATCCAGCTAGATGGCAAAAATTTCAACAGAGACGGGGTCTACAGCTGAGTAGAGCATGGAAACCTGCCATCAATACGCTTAGACCACCAGCACACGGCAGACAATCGGGAACAGCTGCCGCTTCCACCAATCAGAATGCGCCTGGCGGTCGGGACTAGGAGCTAGCTCCTGATTGGCTCGCAGCGGGAAGCTCTACTTTTTCATATATACCGGCTAGACATGGTCCCTGAAGATCAGAGGCCGTACATTCAAAACCCGTGTAGGCACTAGTTTCTCCACCCCCGTGAAATTCACGCAGGAGTCCCACAGGGTTCCATTATCAGGCCCCATACTTTTCAATATATTCATTAATGACCTCCCGTTTCGCTATATCCACGGCAGAAGTAGTCATCTGTATATCTATGCAGACGACACTGCCCTCTTGGCGATGGGCAAAACCTATAGATTAGCGTCCCAGATTGCAGTCGATTTAGATCACCTCCAGCCGTGGTTCCACGACTGGAGAATCAAGGTCAATGTAGAGAAATGTCAGGCCATACTCTTTTCACTAAGAGCGAGGCTCGAAGACATACCACCACCACCCACACTTTTCGGACGAGAAATGCCGTGGATGAACCAAATTAAATATTTAGGGATCATTATGGACTCTCATCTCACATCCAAACCCTTCTTCGTATGGCCAACGGGCTGATAGTTAGACACTATCCCATTCTGGCGGTCTTAACTCCTGACAACCTGAGGATAGGACTTACCATGTATAAGGCCCTCATTCGCTCTGTCATTACCTATGCCGCACCCGCATGGGGGGTTTTGCAGCAGTGTCCCATCTCCGTAAACTCCAAGTTGTCCAAAACCAGGTGATTCGACTCATTACCCATCTCCCCCGAGTCGCCTCGAGAAGAAAGTTCCATGATGAACTAGAGTTGCCAACCATAGACGAGTTCATTGCTCGACTGGCTAGGAACCTGTATGCGGAAGCTCGTGCTAACCCCAACCCGCTCATATCTGGCCTCGGCCAGTATGATCCTAGGTTACGGCGTAGACACCAGACAGGTCCATTAGCTATACTATTGAGACAGGAGGACAGGGAGGCTGGCGTGACTCCCAGGTTTTGGTAGCCACGACTCAACTCCATGAGACTCCTTGGATAGTGCAACCGCTGTAAAATGACCTTGTCTTAACTGGGCTAAACAAAATCCCTCCCTAACAATATCTACTTTTGTTGATCGATGGAACTATCATAGAGCCAATTGGCTAGTATATATCCATCGATTCATAGAGTCATTCAACCTAAGAGCCAACTGGCTAGTCTCTGATATTGAGACAACTCATCCTGCCTAAAGGTTTTTCCGTGGTTTTCCTGAAGGCGCTAAGACAAATGTCAGGATGAGCCTAAAAGAAATGGGCCACGGACCTGCACTCATATCCCCATTAATCTCCCCTAATTACTTAAATTAATTAACTAATTACATCTCTCCCCCTCTTCGTAATTGAGCCATCATATAGCCAAATGGCTTGTCTCAAAATTGAGACGATTCAACAAGGCTCATGATAACAATCCCACTCCTACATAATAGCCAAATTGGCTAGTCTCCTATACATGAGACAACTCATCTAGCCTAAGGTATTCCGTGGTTTCCTCAGGCGTAAGACAAATGTCGGGATGAGCCCTATAAAGAAATGGGCCACGGACTATATCCCCTTCCCCATATATATTCCACCTTTATTATAAACGATGTATGCCCTAGTTCAGATAATATTAATAGTCTATTAAATATACGAGGTCACTCAATAAGTCGCAAATTGAAAGGACAGGGACCTCTGAAATTGCAGATTAGATTTCACGGCGCTTCTTCCGACGGCCTTCACATGCTTTGTCATTGAACAACAGATGACGGCGTCTTGCCATCCTAACGGCAAACACCATCCAACTCCTCCTCGCCCCGTTCCGTGATCAATTGATCAATCTCAGCCCCCCTCGCGTATGTGGTACCTAAGAGGTTACGTCTAATTTCGGCTTCCCCTTCAAATTTTCTAGAAGGCTCCTTCAGGGGGCAGCGTAACCTGAGTGAGACTAATGGCCAACAGTCTTGGAGCTCATATTTAGTTTTGTACAGCCCCCAACTCCTTGCAAGGACGCGTTTTGCGTACCTTTTAAATTTTCCTCCCAATTCTCCTTCGATTTTCGATTTTTTTTCGTCCCTGAAGAAGGTTTTCCTAAGGCGTAAGACAAATGTCGGGATGAGTCCTATAAGAAATGGGCCACGGACCTATATGCCCTTCCCCATATATATTCCCCTTTTCTTGTAAATGACGTATGCCCCTAGTTCAGAACCTATAAATTGTCTATTAAATGTACGAGGTCACTCAATTAGTCGCAATTTGAAAGGACAGGGAGCTCTCAAATTGCAGATTTAAATTTCGGCGCTTCTTCTGACGGCCTTCACTTGCCTTCTCATCGAACAACAGATGACAGAGTCTTCACGACTCCACTTGCACTGCGAAATGGCTGGACCCTTTCAATGTGCAAAATAACACCTGCCATCCTAACGGCAAACACCAGCCATCTCCTCCTCGCGCCCCGTCCCGTGATCCCTTGATCACATATCAGTCCCCCTCGCGTATGTGGTACCTAAGAGGTTACGTCCACTTTCGGTTATCCCCTTCAAAATTTTCTAGAGCTCCTTCAATGGAGCAGATAACTCAGGTGAGGTAGTGGCCAACAGGCTTGGAGCTCACATATTGAGTTTCGTACAGCCCCCAACCCCTTGCAAGGACGCATTATGCCCATTAAATTTTCCTCCCAATTATACCCTTTCGATTTTCGATTTCTTTTTCGTCCCTGAAGAAGATGGCAGGCTAGAGCTAGCCGTCGAAAACTTGGAAGCTAATCTCAACTCACCTGGCTGAGAACCCGAGAAGAGTTATTCTCCTTTCAACTTTATTTTATAATTAACCGTGCATTTAATTATAAAACTGTAATATTGGTTTTCTATTCCTTTAAGTGTGCTCATTGCCCCTTTCAATCTGCGGGGTTATTTCATTTCCACCCTGTATTTACGTATTTACCATTTAGTCACTCCCCAGTTTGAGATTGGAATGTTCTCTCGAAACGAGTTGCTCTTTGGTAGTTTATATCACTCAATTTTATTTGGTACGCTTAAGACTAAATTGCGTGTGGTTGTGACGTCAGAGCTGAAGCGTCTCGGCCAGATGCTCGATTGTCTGCTTCTCCCATCAAAATAAATCTCTGATTCCAACGCTATGGAAATATTTACGAATTGCAAGCATCATTAAACAACGTGCTTTGAATGCATATCTCACACAAATGGAATTAATAAAATACGCAGCGGGTTGGCTATCAAAGCAAATAAGGAAATCTATTGTATTAACTGCAAGCTTCAGTTATGAATGCAGACGCCTTTCGAGCTACGCTAAATTGTATATAAAGATAAAATTATTACTGCAACATTGCTCGATAAACAACTCTATCTTGCAAAAAAAAATGTTATTATGAAGTAAATTCGATAAATGTCATTGTCTGTGAATTTGTAGACGAAATTTCCATCGTTGAACATCCGTGAAATGTAAAAAGTTAATAAAAGATTACCATAATCACCAGTACCGTCGCGAGACACAAAATCAGTACCAACAATGTAGATAACATGCCCAATAAACCAGAATTGATTTGTTTTTCTTCAGATTCGTGGGAATTTTAAACAAATATTATTACGTATATGTCAGGAACTGGCTGCGGACTAGAAGGTACAGAGTTCAATTCCGGGTAGTAGTGGAGCTTTTCTCATAGCCAAAACTTCCAGAAGAGCTCCGAGGTCCCCTGAGCCTTCTGTCAAATTGAGTACAGTTTCTTCCTCAGCAGTAAAGGTTGTCAGAGCAAGGTGACGATCATATCACCTCATTCTAGTACTTCTGAGGTCATGATGACAACAGTTCTGTCTCCAGGCCCCTATGCACCTTCATGGCATGTAAAGGTGACAGATGTCTGTTTGATACCATACGTCTGCTAGTGGAGAGACACTCTGATCATGTGGGTGGCCTGGCGCAACATTTATAAGGCTACAGAGAACCGGCCATGCATTCAGGAGACAACTTAAGAGGCATTTTCCCCGAACTAGTTCATCAAACAATCTGGGCAATCCAAAAAAAACCTATTGTGCCACGTCTAGTATTACTACGATGACAATGCTAGAGAATTTGTATTCAGTGTGTTGGAGAATACCAAAATGGTTTCATAAGGCAGGTGTGTAGAAAATGGTACGATATTAACAACGCCAGTAGGAGTATTAAAAATATTTCAGGAAAAAAGTTTGTTTGTAAATGTTGGGTTTTAAGCCTTGGTTTTTCTGAACCGACGCATGCTACGTGCGAGGTGCGAGGCCCGCCTCGCACAAATCCGGACTACACGAGAGATAGTGAGTAGTTTCTATAACTGCGAGGTGTATAGTGATAAAAAAGATCACATTGGCATCAGGTAGTATATGAAATGTATGGAAAAAATGTTCATACATATTAGGGGGAAAAATTAAAATAGCATTTGCATAAATTGGTCTCAAAATTAACATTTTGTCCTTAGCGTGCGGAGATGTCCCCAAATGATCCTAATAGAAGTAGTAGAAGAACTAGAAAGACAAATAGTAGTAGAAGAAAAAATTGTAGTAGTAGTAGTAGTAGTAGTAGTAGTAGTAGTAGTAGTAGTAGTAGTAGTAGTACAAGAATAAATTGTAGTAGTAGTAGTAGTAGTAGCAGTAGTAGTAGTAGTATTTAGTAGGTTATTTTAAGACGCTTTATCAACATCTTAGGTTATTTAGCGTCTGAATGAGGTGAAGGTGATAATTCCGGTGAAATGAGTCCGGTGTCCAGCACCGAAAGTTACCCAGCATTTGCTCATATTGGATTGAGGGAAAACCAGGAAAACCTCAACCAGGTAACTTGTTCCGAACCCGGGCCACCTGGTTTCGCGGCCAGACGCGCAAACCGTTACTCCACAGGTGTGTAGTAGTAGTAGTAGTAGTAGTAGTAGTAGTAGAAAAAGTAGTAGGGGTAATAGTACTTGAAAAGAAAAAGTAGTAGCAGTAATAGTAGTAGAAGTGAAGCAGTAGTGAAAGAAATAGTAGAGACAGTAACAGTAGTAGTAGGAAAATTAGAACTACTAGAAGAAATAGTTGAAAAGTAGTAGAAGTAGTAGCAATATCTGCGGAAGAAAAGTAATAGTCGAAGAAGTAGCGGTAGACGTAGAAGCAGTAAGTAGAAAAATAGTTAGTAAAAGTAATAGTAATACCACAGTCTAGTATATACAGTCACGAAGCTTGAGTTGTGAGGGTACTAGAAACAATATACTCTACTGATACTATTTCGCATTGTCTGTAATGAGGCGATATTAGCGATCCTAGTGGTTGGCAACTATCTATGGATGCATATTTACTACTATTGAGCTTCGTGACTGTATACATATAATAGACTGTGGTAATACTATAGGCCTACAACTGGTAAAACTCCGTTGTAGGAGGTTACTAAACCTTACCGCTGTGCTGAAGGCGGTGTCTGTAGTTTCCCTCCATTAATCTGAACCATTGTCGCTACAGATTGACAAGTCATCTGACGCATCACTGCTATCAGTACGCGCTACTATTAGCTGACAATTAGGAAGGAGGAGGTGAATAGTACGAGTATATTGTGTCACTCTTTATGATTGACGCATGCAGCAGGCCAACGGAGTTTTGTAAGTTGTTCCCTATAGTAGGAGAGGCAAAAATTAATAGAAAATTGAAGTAGATGAAGTAGAAGTAGAAATAGTAGATGTAGATGTATAAAAATAGTTGTAGTAACAGCAGTATGAACAGAAATAATAGCAATAGTAGCAATAATGCTGTTCCTACTATGGAAGGGATGAATATTCATTTCCATCTCAGGGTCAAACTCAAATCATACGCATTTGCTAAGTAAATAATAAATAACCGCACTAGAAGAACGTTCATTACACAAAGTTGTTCATATAGCAGCGTGCACAACAAGAATGAGTTTTTCGTCAGTTTTAATAAAAGAGGTGTCAAAATTTATGTCATGCAGTAACATGGTCTGTCGCTAGAAAATTATATTTTAATTCGTTTCACTATTTCTGTCGCTCTAGTGGAAGTCCTAAATAAAACGCCGAGTATATTCCCCAAGCCCAGAAGCTGCAGACCGTCTCTAAAGAGTCTAATGGCGCTGGCCTCATTTCTAGTGTGTACCTTTCTCCATTACTATTTCTGCACTCCTTATGTGTGCAGAATAGTTTTATGTCTCGTGCAATTATTTTAGCCACTCTGTATAGACTTAATTAGTTAGTGGTGTTGACATCCTTCCTTATTCTATTACGACTCCAGTAACAAGACCTCCACTGGTTTTATTTGGCGTCGTTCCTTATCATCGTCTCTATTGTAGGTATTCCACTACCCTATAGACACGAGCGAGCACATCCATTGTATTATTAAACCTAATTTGCGTTTCTTGTCTCCGCGTCGGTTCCCATTTCCACAAGAATGATCTATTAGATATGTTTCTTACAAACATCTTGTGACAAAGCAAACGACCTCTGACAATTAGACTGTATAATATTATATTCCAATTATTTAGTCTTTATGACAACTACGTTCTTCATATCTTCCTTTTCTAAGGTTCTACGTTGCGGAATATACAGATTCTTCTATTATTCTATATCAAATATCGTACAGACTGTTCACTCCTTAAAAATAATATTAGACTATGGTCCTAGATCACATAATTATATAACATTGTTCAGCCTTATAGACATTCACGGCAACAACTTCGATCAATTTAACTATGCTGCCATCTAGTTACTGGATAAGAAGTCACGTTATAGCTCTCATTTCAAATTACACGGAGCAACTGTAGCGATGACGGTGGCGATCCTGGTTGTTCTTCTCTTCCACATGTTACAGTTTTTAACATGAGAATGGCCAATCTCTTACGCGAGGGCCATCCAGAAAGTAAGTTTTCATGGAAAGATTTATTTGAACAGATACAGTAATCGTTGAGCTAGGTTACCAGACAAAGTTCAGGATTATAATGTCCATACGTCAAAATGTCCATGGAATAATGTCCACGTTGAAAATGTCCATGTTAAATCGTCCAGAGTCAAAATGTCCATAGTTCTATAATGTCCACTTCACTCTGATGTCCAGAGTCATAATGTCCATAGCTCTATAATGTACAGTACAGTATATCCATTGTTCATGATAGTTATAGTAACCTATGTAAAAATGTTCAAATGCAGAACTAATCAGAAATGAATTTTTTTTAAAGACGGAACGAAATCCTCAGTTAGTGCCATCACAGAAGGATAGGCCACTTCTTTTTTTTTTTTTCATGGATACCTGTACCAACATCATGACTTTAATAGAGATAAGACAAAAATATATTGAGATACAGAACATGAACCTCCCAAGCCTGAAAGGCATGCAGCACACAAACACCGCGGTGGAAGACTGGCATAATCATCTTCAACGCGTGAGGGCTGTACATCCATCCACTTGGCGATTTATACAGTACCTAAAGCACGAAGAAAATGGAATTTGCACACAAATATTGCAAGCAAGAGTGAGGTATACACAAATTAAAGAGCTGGGAATGAAACGTATTTGACGAGTCAAAGACAAATTCTCCAGATTGTGAGAAACTACAACAGGTACAAAGAAGAAGGAGAAATTCTCTTAAATCTTAAAATTATTAGTAACCATCTTAAAAGTGGGACTCCCGGTTCCCGATGATTAATAATTTATTTGTACGAGTTATGGAATAAAATTTACTGTGTTCTATTCAAGCAGAATTTTCCTTTCAACTTGGACATTATGGACGTTTGACACTATGGACATTTTGAACTAACGGACGTTTTATCATATTGTCTTTCTGTCGTATGGACATTCGTCCCTCTTCTGGCAAACTAGCGAAAGTGACAAATTAGCGACCCTGTATTTAAGGTCTACACTGTATTATTTAATAGTACAATGTAGACCTTAAATACAGGGTCGCTAATTTGTCACTTTCGCTAGTTTGCCAGAGGAGGGACGAATTTTAGTACATGTACATTTTCACCGTATGGACATTTTGACAATATGGACATTTTGACCTTATGGACGTTTTATCATATGGACGTTCTGTAGTATGGACTATATACGGTGGAAGCGTTGAGCTATTTTTCAACATATTCCCCACCGGAACTGAGACATTATTTTGTCATATAACGGATAAACTTTTGTATCCCTGTGACGTAGAAATCTGCCGCCTAGGATCGCAACCAATGTGTGACAGCCGATTTTGGTTGTTGGTTTCTTTCACATGTTACCGCTTTTAACATGGGGATGACCAATCTGTTATACGAGGGCGTCCAGAAAGTAAGTTTCTGTGGGGCCGTTGAGAGAAAGAAAACACAATTTCAAAGAAAAATATATTTATTTTAATAGATACAGTAATTGTTGAGACATTTTTTCAATATATTCCCTACCGGAATTGAGACATTTGTCATACAATGGGATCAACTTTTGCATTCCTGTGACGTAGAAGTCTGCCACCTGGGATCGGAACCAGTGTGTGACAGCCGTCTGCACCTCTCTGTTGATCCCACGGTATGACAAGTGTCTCAATTCGTTGGGAAATATGTTCGAAAATAGCTCAACAACTGTTGTATCAGTTCCAATAAATCTTTACATCAAATTATGTTTTCTTTATGTGAACAGCTCCAGGAAAACTCACTTTCTGGACGGCTCTCGTATATGTGATCAGCGCTATGGTAGGCTACATGCAAGTTGAATTGGAAGTTCTAGTAAATGTGGTTAACATGTCTGGCCGTGAAACAAGAGAGGTTGGGTTCAAATCCTGGTTGGGGCAAGTTACAATACAGTTATTTAGTCCTGACAGTCGCCGGCAATGTGCGCCTGGGTCAGGCGAGTTCATTAAGTTACGCCAAGGGATGTTCAGGTTAGTCTGTTGCCTGCAGTCAGAGCGATCGGATGTCACGCATGCGGTGTACTATACCGGGTGTAACGTTGTGTTTCCAGTACAGTTAAGCTGTACTGCATTCCTTTACCGACCGCTCGCCCTTATCTCTATCCGGAACTATCCCCACTACTCCTATTACTTCGCCTCTTTCGCGTCGCTGAGCTGTCAGTACCTGGTTGGAGGTTTTACCGAGGTTTTTCTCTCAAACTCTTGAAGTAGAAGTGTGGGGTAACTTTCGGCGTCCGATCTCGACTCATATTGCCTTCATTAATTTCAACTTCATCTTCAATAATTTGAAGTGCACCGAGAGATTCAGTAAAAACTTACGTTTGCTGTCATGAGGCAATACTTTTTCGACCTTGTGTCTCGAAATAATTATCATGACAGGTAACATTCGTTAAATTCATTAATTAAATTATAGGACGAATATCAGCACTTGTGACATTGCTGTTGAAAGCAGAGCTGTCTTCATTAGTATAAAGAAAGATAAAGAAATACGCGTTGGCGATATGAAGCAATCCACAAGTTGCAGCAGCTGTCATTCTTTCCGTGGAGTCTGTGTGAAATAGCAGAGAACAGGAAGGATAGAGGGTTGTATTTCAACTGTTAACTACTTCCTAGTTTGCTTCTCTGCCGAATAGCGGAGCTCGTTCGTTCTACAGCAATATGTGTCGCGTCCCGGCACATAAACATTCCAAACAAACAGCTTCCACAGTGGGAAAAGAAAACAATCTTCGACTCTTTATTATACATACCATACGTCACACCGTCCCGCGGTTGCCAAGCAGAGCCCGCTGGCATATCGTACGTCATCGTAATGTGTTCAGGTGCCATCTGTTGTAAATCATTTCCTTAAATACTGCACAAGAACTGCGAAGATTCTTAACTTAGGCCTACTGAATAGAAAAGATACCTGTGTTA
This sequence comes from Periplaneta americana, assembly GCA_025594305.2. Taxonomy (NCBI): domain Eukaryota; kingdom Metazoa; phylum Arthropoda; class Insecta; order Blattodea; family Blattidae; genus Periplaneta; species Periplaneta americana. Next base: position 42,859,637 of record JAJSOF020000027.1, on the reverse strand, counting down.
TTTTAATAAGAAGATATCGTTTGACAGGAAATGACAAAAGCTTACTATAGAATTAAAATATTCAAACATATGTCTACACTACTTATATTGATATCACTAATAAGAAAAGAAGAAACTGAAGACGTGAATTCCAAAGTGGCCTAAGTCAAAATGATAAGTTATGAGAAAATGACAAAAACTGATTAAACAAATTTGACGCTCATAGTGCCTGCATGACTAAGTCAAGACTTGCGAGAATCTCTTAAATAAAACTTACACAGTTATATATGGGCTTGAAACAGATAAATTAAAATGTGAATAAAAAAAGCATAAGACTCTTTTAAATCCACCTCTTCAATTAGATTATGTAAAATGCTATCTGTAATGTTTACTTAAATACAGACGATCTTACTAATAAAAACTCTTAAATAGACGTTTAACTGCCTTATATTTATACAATGAATAGCTCGTTTATAAGTCGTGTGAGAATTCCTGATTAATAATCACTATATAACAATACAACTCTTATAGAAATACGTCATAGTTTCGTCATTATTTTATTAGGAAAAGTAACAAAATAACTGAGATTCTTTATTGCATCCGACAGTGTGTGGTAGAATGCAGCGCTAAGTATCGATAGTACCAAGCCACATTTTTATCAAAGAATATGACTACAGCAATATTATTCTAATCATCATCATCATCATCATCATCAATATCATCATCATCAAATGCTCTTCGGATTAGGCCGTTGGGCCTGTTCCGTCTCCTGGATTCAGCTGGTCCCTCCAACGCTTCTTCGGTCTGCCGATGTTTCTCCTTCCTCTTGGTGTGTAGTTTAGGATATTTTGTGGTATTTTTTCTGGGGGCATTCTGATCACATGGTCGTACCAACTTCTTCTGTATGTATCTAGAATTGTAATTATGTTTTGTATTTTTAATATGTTGTGATTGTCTTCGTTTCTTTTGTGATCAAGAAGTGTATAACCTGCTAGTGGCCTTAAGAGTCGCATCTCGCTGCTTCTAGTCTTCTGATCTGCTGTGAGGTGAGTGTCCATGTTTCAGAACCTATAATAGTGTTGGTACGATTAGTGTTTTGTAAAATTTTAAAACAGTCTCAGTTCTAACCTTCTTCAACAGTGTTCTTTTAGTAGTGCTTATGAGTTGGTGATATTTAGCCATTTTATTGTCAAAATCCTTAGGGGAAATATGAGAGAGGTTGCAACCTAAATAATCAAAAGAGTTAACTTGTTCTAATATGTGATTATCTACAACTATTTTTGATCTGATGGAATTGGACCAGAGAATGCTAAAACCTTGGTTTTTTTTTTGTTGTTGAAATTTTCAAATTATATATTTTCGAAAGTTTTCATAATTTGTATATTGCTCTTTGCATATTATCTTCCGAGTGGCAACTACGATTTGGTCATCTGGAAACAGTAATGTGTCTAAGGTTGTATCACTTAGCAGATAATGTATGTTCAATTGTTCTTTCCATTCCTGGTCAACTTATCTACATATAAATTAAAATTATTATCCTAATTATTATGTATATCCTGTACTTATATAATATATTGGGAGTTGTCCAATATTTCGTATTTCTATAGCGATAATCACTTTATGTATGTATTTGACCCATCGTTCCGATGACGGAACATAGGTACTCCCTGACGGAGATTTCAGTAGCTACCTAAAAGGAATTTACTTACACTTATTTAGGCTACTGACAGGGGCAGAGGACAAGTGGTCAGCTCATCGCTGAAATGCCACCTAGTATGATACTGAAGTATTACTAGGACGCGAGAGATTAGAAATTTTGTCCAGAGGCTAAAAGTTAAGCTTTGAATTCTTAAACATGCACGTAATCCCCGACACGGTACACACTAGAAGTCTCTCCGGGAGGACTTGCGCTACGGATTTCTGGGTCCTGAAAAATCTATTGATCTCAGCTGTTTGTGAAGGAAATCACTATATTCATTCTAAATGGAAATAATTACATCTCAACCACATTTTAACGAATCAAGGGAGGATGTAACGTTCAATAAGAACTATGACTTAATGAAATTTATACATTTTAGAGTAAAAGGGAGAACCTTAGGACGCAATCCCAATTCTCCGACCTTGTCTACAGAGAACATCAATTTAGTCAATTCTCTCAATTGTTGAGCCATCGAAAAGGCGTATAGGCCTATACTGCACACAGTTCTGTTCGTAGTTGACAAGGTGCACCGTGCGTCATGATTTCACAATACTACTATGAGAATCTCACCACAGCCTGAAGACCCACAAGGACTGTCATAACAGGAGTTGGGATGTTGTATTACAAATTGATTCAGCGTGCCTCTACGTCAACCATTTTCATTCGAAACAATTGAATATAATTCAGTACAGCAGCATCCGTTTCTTTTCTAGAACGAATAGCATTTCTGACGGCGCTGAAAAGCATCGGAACCTCTCTGTCAAATGTCGTGTTTTCAAAAACATAACAGCCATTAACAAGATCAACAGTAGAGGTGAAACAATGGCAGTAACAATAACAATAGTTATAAAACGTTATGACCCATTTTTCAGCGGAATATTGTGGAAAACATGTAACGTTTATGTGTGGAACAAAAAGGTATGGGAGCGAATTGTTCTTCTTTTTTTTTCGTTTTTGCCACTTTTCGAAACCAAATGTGCCAATTAATAATAAATCATTTGACATGGTTTTATATCGACTGCTCTGTCAGTGTGAGTACAGGATGCATAAGAAATGTTTTAACAAAATATACTGTTAGTGTGTACTCGCACAATTTAATCAAGCACAAGTAGAAAATTCCCGCCGTTCTCTTCTATACATTTGGTACTTCTCTTAACCTCTCAATTTCCGTCGAGAAACATAGCCAATCTCGCAGATATTATATTCACGGTATTTTAAGTGCTTGGGATTGTCCTCTATGCTTTATTTTTAATTTAACAAGAAATATAGGAATAGAAATACGTATTATTATTATTATTATTATTATTATTATTATTATTATTATTATTATTATTATGACTACTTATTCCAGCCCAAAGACTGTACAATGCACTATAGTAAAATGTCTTGATGAACTAAAAACATAATATAAATACTGGTATTAAAAACAAACTTACAAATACGCAATAAGATATATAAGTTACACATATAAAACTACACACAAGAGAGAGAGATTTAAAGAAAAGTAGAACGTCCTTCTTAATTAAGGATGGCCATGAGGATCCCCAAAATTAACAGCAAATATAATGAATTACAGCTGAATACTGTTATAAAAATAAATTGTAATAATTAAGCACATTGATATAAATTATAAAATAAAATCTTAAAATATAACCTTAAGATTAAATTTATAAACAAAAGATTTCAGTTATAATTAGCATATGGCACGTCCTTAATTAAGTCCTTCTGAGAGATATAAATGAAACTGTGTAATATTATAGGGTCAATTCTCCTTGAAAGCTACACAAACATGATAAATAGCTATACGTTATTTGTATGTATGTATGTATGTATGTATGTATGTATGTATGTATGTATGTATGTATGTATGTATGTATGTATGTATGTATGTATGTATGTATGTATTTATTTATTTACACTGCAAGTGGGCAAGCACCCGGTGGCAGTGGTATATACAATATTAACAATACGCAATAAAATGATAACCAATACACAATAAAATTTACAATACACAATACAATTTTATAACACATATACAATTTTACACACAATACAATAATAATACACAATACAATTTAACACAATAATAATAAAACATAAAATAAACTACCTAATTTTACAATACAACCTACTTAATTATCTATAGGTCCTACATAAGTTTCAATAGTCTTTCACTTTACTCTCATCTCATTCCCTGTAGTGGCACTATGACGCATTTCACTGACACTTTAGCACACATTTCACTGACACTCTGTAACTCATTTCACTGACACTTTAGAACACATTTCATTGACGCTATAAATTATCACTGATCGGAACTGTTCACTGCACTGTAAAACCATAACTTCACTGACTCACCTCGCTTCAGTGATACAACAGTTCAAATAAGTCAAATAATTACATCCTTATGCATACTTATAAACATTTCTAGTCTAAGGCCCTCTTACACGCTAGTTTTAAATAATTTACAATTCAAACCAAGGAAGTAAACTCGTCAGCCTAGATAAATACATGTCACCTTAAAAAAATTAAATGTTGAATGTCACCTTAATTTTAATTTTCACTTTATATACAACTTTTTAAATTATTCTTGAATCTCCTTAAGGAAGGACAGCCCTCAAAGACCGCTGCAGGTAGGTCATTCCAATCATTTATAGTTCTATTTAAAAATAAGAATTTACCTACATCCGTTTTCTGTTTCCTACATTTGATTTTAAAATCATGATCGTTCCTACCATAGTACGTTGGCTTTTCTAACCGAGCCGTTATGTCTACCCATGTTTTCTGACCTAGATGTGCTCTATACAATGATGTTATTCTAGTTTTCCTACGTCTGTTTTCCAAAGTTTCCCATTTAAGTTCTTTTATCGTATCGTTTCCATCTTCTCTTTTACCTTTAACAAATTTCGCTGCCCTATACTGGATTCTTTCTAAGGAATTTATCTGGTATATTCTATAGGGATCCAAACATGTTGTTCCGTATTCCATTAACGGTCGCACTAACGTTAGATATGCTATTTCCCTCGATTTGGGGCTAGCCTTTCTCAAGATTCTCATAATAAAGTGAAGTGCCCTCCATGCTTTACCCGTAACATTATCAACATGCTCTCCCCAAGAAAGTTTGGAGTTTAAATACACTCCTAGGTATTTACAACATTGTTCTTGCGGAATTACAACACCACTGAATTCGTAATTAAGACTAGTTTCCTCTCGGGTTTTACAAAATGTTATAGATTTACTTTTAGAACCATTTATTTTCATCCTATGCTTTAACGCCATGTTATAAATTTTATTCAAGTCTGTTTGAATAGCATCTACATCTGAATTATTTCTAATCTTTCTATAGATAATGCAGTCGTCTGCAAATAGCCTCATATTTGATGTAATATTCTGGCATAGGTCATTTACGTATATTATAAAGAGTAATGGACCCAGAACGCTGCCCTGTGGCACCCCTGAACTTATATTTCCAATTTCCGATATTTCATGACCTACTCTAACTCTCTGGTTTCTACCGTTTAAGAATTCTTGGATCCATAGCACCACTCTTTTATCTATTCCTAGCCTACCTAACTTATCTATTAATATGTCATGTGGCACCAAATCAAATGCTTTCGAAAAATCAATCACAACTGCATCGGTTCTTCCGCCTCTATCTACCTCTTCAGCTAGATCCTGAACCAGCGACGTAATTTGACTATCACATTAGAAGCCTTCCCTAAAACCATGCTGGCAGTTGTAAAACCAGTCTTTCGCATTTAGAACATGACGAATATAATCCGATATCAAATGCTCCATGACTTTACATACGACAGATGTAAGGCTAATCGGTCTGTAGTTTCCGACATTTAATTTATTTCCACCTTTATGTATGGGTACCACTATAGCTGATTTCCAGTCACATGGAATAGCTGCATTGTTTATGAAAACATGAAATATACGCATTAAGTATGGAATTATGGCCTCAGCCTAATTTAAGAATGTCTGTAGCAATACTATCTGGCCCTCGAGACTTCCGATTTTTTAATTTCGTTATTCTCTCTCTAACCCCTTTGGAAGTTATTTTGAAAGTCGAACTTGGTTCACATTCATGGTCTGTGACACAACCACTCCTATCAGCGGGATTATTATTATTATTATTATTATTATTATTATTATTATTATTATTATTATTATTATTATTATTGAAAACCGAAATGAAATAGGAATTTAATAAGTCGGCCTTTTCTTTGTCATCAGTTATACTTTCTCCGTTCTGATTTCGTAAAAGCACTACTCCTTCATTTTTCCTTTTCTCCTGCGTACATAATTATAAAACTGTCTCCAATTGTTACTTTCATATTCTTTTAAAATAGTTTTTAGAAAATTTTCCTGAGCTAACCTTTTTCACACTCAAGTTTCTTAATTAATTCGACATATTTTTCCCAATGCTCATGGCTTCGTGTACGTTTGCTAAATGCGCGCCTTGTCTTTTCCTTTAAGTAGCGAATATAATTAGTGTAATATTCTGGGTCCGGATTTTTTCTTAATTATTTTAGAAGGTACACATTTTACTAATGCCTCGAAAATTATACTCTTAAATTTATGCCACACATTTTCCATATTTCCTTCAGTCCTTAGAAAGTCATCATGCTTTTGTCGTAGAAACGTTTGTAATTCATGGACATCGGTTTTGTTAAAATTCCAGACAGACAGTGGACTTGACCTCGGATTTACTGTGTTTTCCCAGAAGATTTCTAATAAGACGCTATTGTGATCACTTATTTTATGAAGACTTTCAGTGTTGACAAAGAGAGAGAGACAGGTCTTAGTAGGTAAACATCTAAGAGGGCATTGTCACGCGTCGGACCATTTACTACCTGCGTGAAATCTTTACGCCAGATCAATTCATTAACAAGGGTCTGTGCATCTGTATTTGTACCTGAAATCCCGTTCCAGTTAATTTTCGGGAGGTTTAGATCCCCAGCAATTACTACGTTTCGATCTTCTGATACTGTATTAAGATATTCATTTAGTTTGTGCAAAGTTAAATTGTTTAATTCACTGGGTGGTCTGTAACATGCTATTACATCTAAGGTTTCCCGCCCATTTCTTATCTGAACATTCAATATTTCAACTGCCTCATGTATCCACAGAAGATTGCTACTTATTTCTCTCTTAGTACAAACGAACACTCCCCCTCCCTTTTCACTTCTATCCTTTCTGAAGACTCTATAATCCGACCTAAAAATTTCCGAGTCATTTATGTCTTCCTAAGCCATGATTCCGTCCCAATTATTACATCTGGATTATAAACATCGACCAAGTTCCAAAACGGAATAAGTTTATTTCTAATACTTCGGCAATTAACCTGCAGTAGTCTTAGTAGGCCTGTCCTTACTTGTACATTCTGAATCCCCGTGGCACCTCGCCGTCACTGCAGGTCTACGCCGCCCGCGGATAGGTCTTCGACCGCACCGCCCGCTGGTAGTCCCTCGACCCCTCCTCCCGCAGGTAGACTCTCACCCCCGCTGACCGCTGGTAGTCCCACGCCCCCGCCATCCACTGATGGTCCTTCGGTGCCGCTGCCCGCTGTTGGATCCTCGATCCCGCCCCGCCATGTTGTAGTAACTACCCGCGCGAAGAGGGATCCCATGTCTGCAGCTCCCCTCCGATTTAGGTGGATTCCGTCTCTTCCGAAGCATCTGTCGTCTATCCTTGAAGTTGGATCGATGAAACGCGTTAAAATACTCTCAATATTATATAATGACAAATCGATGACTTTTTAAAAATTATTTCTTAAAAAGCTTGAAAATTAAATATCTAATATTATCTGGTAAAACATTATATACTATTTTACAAATTTCTACAAAGGTGCTATTAATTGTAGTGTAATTACACTGCCCTTTTCTTAAATCATTTTTATACCTGGTTGAATAGTTATGCACTGGGCTATTTGTAATGAAATTATTAATATTTGTTTCCCATGTTGAATCTTTCGTACACTACTTTTAACACTTGAATATAAATAATAGATTAAATGGCGATCTTACTCGTGTTAATTATATAAGCATGTGCGGCTTACAGCTGTTCCGGTGCTATTCGACACCATCCTAAGAGCCTATTAGATCTCGGCGCTATCTCAACTTCGCTGCCTGTTGTGTGGGTGTGTTCGTTTGATGAAGAGTTGTGTCAAATAGTGTGTGTGTATGTTCTGAAATTGATCTGTGTGTTGAGATCACATAACCAATGCTAACCACACATACAATAACATAAATACAGATATGGAAATCCTACACATACTACCCAAAAACCAAAAACTCAACACACTAGAACAATATGAAATATACAGACACACTAAAACACACCCCAATCAAATTCTCAACACAAAGATCAATTTCAGAACACACACATTATTTGACACAACTCTTCATCAAACGAATACACCCACACAACAGGCAGCGAAGTTGAGATAGCGCCGAGATCTAGTAGGCTCTGAGGATGGTGTCGAATAGCACCGAAACAGCTGTAAGCCGCACATGCTTACATAATTAACACGAGTAAGATCGCCATTTAATTAATTATTAGTATTTGTTTGTACATACATTAAACATTTTAAATTATACAAAAATGGTACAGTTAAAATTTCAAGTCTCCTCAGATCGGAGGATTGAAAGGGCTACAGATTAACACTAATGCAAGTTCTGGAACACTTTATCAATTTGGTATAGGGAACATTGGTTGTATGAGCGGTAGAACCGTGTTGAAAGAATGTGTAATTATTTCTTGAAAAACTGTTATAAGAACAGATTCATACACCTATAAACTTATTTTTTTCTTGAAAGAATACTGTGATAATACTTGTATTTCTACAGGCTGTAAAAAAAGAAAGTTCGTTTACAACGTTTCAGGCATGATATAGAAAGTAAAAATAAACACATTTTTATGTGACATAAATTTGGCAGATGTATCATTTTGCCAGTAGGTGTCCTAAAAGGATAGGTCGCTTGGCTTCCGTCAGAGAACTTACCAGAAATTCTGTTTTGCCTACAACCCGTTGTAAGACGAATCGTGTTACAAACGCAGTGGGTGGATTAATAAGAAAGGTAAGTTCGCATTCGGCTAGCAGTATTATGGCCACCTCGATCGCCCGACCTTATAGATTCCTTTGTGTGGGAGATATGGAATATCTGATTTAAGAGACTCCGATAAATATGCAGAAGAGCTGGTTGCTCACTTTTTTTGAAGCTGCAGCGATTATTCTACTAACTCCTGACATTATTTAGCACAGCCTATCAACAATCCGTAGTGCGTAGAAATCAATTATGCATTCGGTTAAATGAAAGGCAGTTTGAACCACATCTCTGAACAACAATTTTCCACATTCAGATAACAGAGTCTCAACACAATCTTTTCACACCACTTAACTCGTTGCGCCCAAATCACTCAAAGAAGACGCTGCACAACTTCCATGGCACATGATCTGGACATTACGAACTGTAGACGAGAAAGTAGACTTATTCAATACAGTAATATTTCAACTTTATGACAAACACGCACCATTAAAGACCAAACGTACCAGAAGGAACCCAGCCTCTTGGTTGACGACTGAAATATGTATCCTGATGTCCGAACGCGACTTAGCCTATAGGAAATACACTCGCAACAAAAACGACGAATATTTTAACTCCTATAAATACCTAAGAAATAGAAAGACTCTACTAATAAGAAACGCTAAACTGAAATACTCCTACAATCTTATAGAAACCAACACAACCTCTTCCGAATTATGGAAAATCTGAAGATTAAAATACTTGGAAGGGCTAGTGAACAAGCAGACATTCCCATCCCACTTGACCGCTTGAACGAACACTTTGTAAAGGACCCGACCTTAAACAACACAACGAAACAAGACACAGTTTTGCCTGACTCAGTTCCCCCAACTCGAGACAAATTCTATTTTACCGACGTCACTCCTATTGACGTAATAAAAGCCATCCGACGCATCAAGACGAAAGCTCAAGGGCCGGACAACATTAGCATATTACTCATACAGAAAATACAAGACATAGTAATACCTACAATTGCAAACATATTCAATAGTTCCTTAATCACTTCAACTTTCCCTAAAATATGGAAGCAAGCTTTCGTTCTTCCTCTTCCAAAAGTCAAAGTTCCCACCGACCCGAACGACTATAGACCAATCAGTATCCTGCCAGCCATTTTAAAAGCACTGGAAAGAATCGTACCCAGACAAATTACTAACTACATGAACGAGCACAAACTGTTCGACAAGTATCAGTCAGGTTTCAGAGCTGGACACAACACAAGCACTGCTCTACTTAAAGTGACCGAAGACATTCGTGAAGCAATCGACTCTAATAAAGGAACAATACTAACACTTCTTGATCTTAGCAAAGCTTTCAACTCTGTAAATTTTGACCTGCTCACCCATAAATTGAGAAATCTGTATTTGTCAGAGACTGCTGTGAGTTGGTTCGAATCCTACTTACGGGAAAGACAACAATGCGTTGTATCCGGGAATCGAAGCTCTTCCTGGCTTGACATAACGTCAGGTATACCACAGGTGTCGGTACTCGGACCATTGTTGTTCACAATATATGTCAATGATATTACATCTCTTGTAAGGCATTGTAACTATCACTTGTATGCTGACGACCTTCGATGCTACATCTCTTACCGCTTAGACCGAGTAAATGACGCTATAGATAAATTGAACGAAGACATTGACTCGATTGTGACATGGACAAAACTCCATCTTAAAATCAATCCTGGAAAGACACAAGCAATCATATAAGGACACAAACGGCAAACCGACGCTGTAAAACACCTTATTTCCCCGTTAAAGTAAGTACAGTGCATATCCCTTTCAGTTCTTCAGTAAAAATCTTGACATTCACATGGATAATAATCTCAACTGGGACCTGCAAATCATAGAAACTTACAGAAAAGTATATTATATTATCCATGTGCTAAAAAGGATAAATGTTCATCTCCCCTCTTGCTTAAAAAACTCCCTTGTGCAGACACTTGTATTTCACTATTTTAACTATGCTGACATTTTACTGACTGACCTCTCCAGCGACAACAAAAAGAAAATTCAACGTGCTCATAATTTGTGTATACATTTTGTAAGCAATGTTCGTAAATATGATCATATTACCCCATCCCTGGAAGCAATAGGTTTGCTTAAACTAGATAAGAAAAGAAATTTACATTCACTCCTCTTTCTCTCCGAAATCTTGAACTCTTCTATTCCTTCGTACCTGTCGTCTCGCTTCACTTACCTTTCTTCCCACCATAATCTGAACACACGCTCTCGTCATGAAACAATACTAACAATACCATCCCATCGCACCTCCTCATACTCATCCTCTTTCACAATAGCCCTGCCTAGACTCTGGAATTCGCTACTTGCTAGCATCAGGGACTGTCGAAATAAAATTGAATTCAAACGCAAACTTACTAGGCACTTGGTCAGTAAGTGATTTCTTGTAAATAGTTTCCTTAATCTATCACAAAATATTTCAATATCCAGTAATTTCGTCTCTAAACAATTTTGTTATTCTAGGTTTAATTTTTAATTCAGTAAATATAAAATATTGTTTGTTTTTCTGTGATAAATTATCTAGCTTTAATTAGTGAGGTAATCTTTTCGTACTTTGATTTTTATTGTAATTGTAATTGTAAATTTAATACTAATTGTAATTTTACTTGTAATTGTAATTGTAAATTTAATACTAATTGTAATTTTATTCTTCGTATTACAGTTGGAATCTCCTGGTAGAAGGGCAGAAGGCCAGACGGCCTTATCTCTACCAGGTTAAATAAATAAATACTAAATACCACTAAATACTACTTGAAGCAGGAATTAGGAGAGGGAGAGACCGATTTATTAGCGAAGTGATATCTCCATATTTTTATTACATGTATTCGCGGGGATATTCTGGCGACTTCGTTAGAATTAGCTTCCCACACAGGTGTTTCGTCACTTGTCAGCATCGGACAGATTTAGGCCACCTTGTGCGTGATTGTATATAGACACTTGGCGATGCGTAAAAGCCGGAGTTAGACTGGACCCGTGGGAAAGCAATTGCAAGCTTTGTTTTTCCAAAGAACGGGGTTCTCCAAGATCTTCGAACTAATTTGATGTTGTGGGAAGTCCAAAAGTTTAAATTTAGAGATGACGTATTTCGCGCCCAATAAGGAGAGATCTTGGTTTAGCTTATGAGGTCACTTTGGACCAATAGAGAATAGATTTTAGGCCGGTTGAGTGACGTAGTTTTTAACCAATAGGATAGTTAGTTTTAGCATAGGATAGGTTTTTATAAATAAGGGTGACGGGGAGCGGAGATGATGACAACATCTCATCGTGTCGGCGGCCCTACATACAGGGCACAATCACTACTCCTTTTCGTGTCGACGGCCCTACATACAGGGCAGAATAACTACTTCGTTTCGGGTCGACAGGTTAACTACTTTTCTTCGTGTAGACGGCGCGACATCTTTTTTTTTGTGTCGGCGGCCCAACTTAATAGTCTTTCTTCCGGCGAAGACTCGATAGATAGAACTTTGTCATCGGCGAGACCACTCGTCAACGTCTAGGAGCTTCGATCATAGTGTACTGGACAGAGTATTGAATTTATAGTATCGGATAGAGCTTATTCAGAGCCGCCATAGAGTCGATACAGAAGTGCGACCAACGATTGAATTATAAGTCAGCCGGAAATACATACTCTAGGGTTTACCAAGTGAATACGACAATAAACTTATAGTTTTGGAGTTTACACTGCCTTTTATATAAGTAGCCGGCTTGGTATTATTCCCGACATCATCCTATACCACAACAGTACCTCGGCTACCCTGAGAGAATCTTACGCAACACCGAGACGCACCCCACCCACAAATGGTCTCCAACGTGGGGCCACAATAACGACACATCACCCTCAAATGGCGCCCAACGTGGGGCCCCAATCACCACTTCACCCACATACTAAATCACAAATCTGAGAGGATTTTGTTTTTCTTAAAAAAACAATATTTTTTTACCTCCTCTATCAACCCTGAAATATTGTAAACGAACATTTTTGACACTCTGTATACGAAATGAGAGCGGAATATCAGCCCACAACATCTGTAAAATCAATGATAATCTTACAGCGAAAAATATACAGGAAAAAGCCCCGATACATGGAGAGAAAACTCGATCTCAGCGACAATCGTTTATGGAAAACCAACCACAGATCAAAGACAAAGTTGAAGAAAATAGCGTCATTCTTCTGGAATGAAATTCTCTTATTAACTACAAAGGCAACAGAAAGTTTGTACTTTATTATATAGAGAAAATCTATCATATTTAATACAACATTGATAACTAGGTAATAAGCACTCCTCGTATGGTTTCGTTTATGCCTAATTAATATAAATTTTCAATTTTTGTATCTCCTAAAATGCCCGTCAGTGAAGCTTCGAAAATTAGATATTAAAGTGACAAGTTCTTATTTTTCCACTAGTCTTCACAATAAGTTTTCTTTCATGTATCATTTATTAACAACACTTGTAATTATAGTAATGGCAGGTTCAATTATACAATTCTGTCGAAATTCCTGCTCGTAAACAGAAATTTTATACGCAGTATATTTATACATAGAACCGCCCACTTTACTGAGGTATTGGTTTTTCTGAACCGACGCATGCGAGGTGCAGAAAAACCAAGGCTTTACTCATCCGATAGAAGGCAATTTTAGAAATACATCTGAAATCTCATTGCCCCCTAATAAGTTTCTTGAATGCAGGAATAAGATATGCAGAAACTACACTACTGTGAAGAAGTGATAAATTTTTAACTAAAGTATAAATATTCGGGGCAGATCTGTTTCACTAGCACTTTACACACTGTGAATGCTAAAATACGAGTACGTACAAGGAATCGATTTTCGATTACTATGATGAGCTTATAGCATGTGACTGAGTCATAGATATAATTCTACCAGCAATAAATGAATTGATAGATAATAATACATGTCATTCTCTCCTAGTTCGCATTTCAAACTCCTTTGTCTGAGAATGATTAATTAACGCAAAATTCTAATTTTAAAATGTATAAAAAAAAAGAGTTCATTTGTAAAGTTAAATGCATTGTACTATATCGGGAATTGTGTCATGAATAACTTCATCCCATTGTACTTTCCTGGTCCCTGTCTATGAACAGATTTATTACGAGCTCCGTGTCATACACGCTTCAAATAGATTATGAAAGCGCTTCATACATACTTTAGTTTCACAATAAATCAAGTATAATATAGGATAATGCCTTTGGAAAAAGCCTATATAAGCCTGAAACGTATCCGCTTTCCGCTAACATGCAAACATTCTCATGGGGGCAGATCAAAACCTTATTTTTTTTCCCACTATGTTAATAATATCAAAGCAAGTACTTGTATAAATTTTGGTCACTCGAGTGGAATTACGAGGGCTGTAAAAAAGTAAGTCTCCGTGGGGCCGTTTACAGAAAGAAAACAAAATTCCGTTGGAAAAAATTATTGGAACAGATACAACAACCCGTTAAGTTATATTTAAACATATTCCCCACTGGAATTCAGACATTTGGCATGCCATAGAATCGACATAGAGGTGCAGAAGGCTGTCACACGCTGGTTCCGATCCCAGGCGGAGACTTCTACCACACAATGATACAAAAATTGATTGCGAGTCCTCGGCATCACTTCATTTCACCCCTTTGATCTGATTACCTGGTTGGGTTTTTTCCGAGGTTTTCCCCAACCAAAAGACAAATGCCGGGTAATCTTTTGACGAATCCTCGGACTCACCTCATCTCACTACAACTTGCCAAAATACTGTAAAAAAATTGCAGAAAATTGTAAAAAAATTGTAGAAAAATACTAAATTGTAAAACTGTAAAAACTGTAAAATATTGTAAAAATTTTAATTATAATATTATAAAATTTTGACTTGTTCCACATCTTAAAGCGTAATTGCTCATGTAAGATCTATGGAATATAATGCTTGAATGAATGAATGGATCCCACTTTACGACAAATGTCTCAATTCCGGTGGGTAATATGTAGACAAATAGCTCAACAATTGCTATATCTGTTCCAATAAATCGTTCCATGAAATTGTGCTTTCTTTCTGTAAACCTCAGATAAACTTATTTTTTAAGCCCTCCGTAATTGCTCTCCAGTGGCCAAAATTTGTATAAGCACTTGTTTTCACATTATTAACATGGTAAAAGAAAGAAAGAAAATTAACTTTTTTTCTGAACCCATAAGAATGTTTGCTTGCCAGAAATTAATTGTTCATTTTAATAATCTTTCGTTGGCGGGAAAAGGCACATATGTCAAAAAATATTTTTTCAGGAGAGACTTTCTTTTTAATTTAATCTTAAGTGGATATAAGTACAATAATGAAATTCATGTCTGATGGTTAAAGTAAGATCCTTTGCAATTTAAAATACCAGAAATTTTATTATTTCAAAAATTAGAAAATACTAGACTTATGTGATTAGGTACAACAGCAAAATGCACTTTTTTTACTTATGTGCCTTTCCCGCCGACCAAAGAATTTATAGTCTAAGTGACAATTAAAATAATAAGAAGGATACTGCAAATAAGAAACAGCTAAAATGATGCCGTTGATCTCAAATCTTCGGCCATGACCACTGACACGTTTCAGTAACGCCGGAGCCATTTTGCACGAATCGTTGGCAACGCCAGATACAACATTATAAAATAATTGCAACTCAATTAAAAAACACGAGAATAATCAGATAAATCTTGTGACAGTTACAAACCTACCTAGACCATCTCTGTAACATTCTGAGGAGCTAATCTACTCAGACGGTTTTACGTTCAATAGCACGAAACGCCTCAGTAGCAGAAGTAAGATAGCATGAATATATATAGGGAATTATTTGAAGGCGTACAATTTATAAATGACGTCAGATATCTAATATTCTGTTCTAAAAAAAGTCCGTTATTGGTCAAAAGTAGTATGACCTAGTAAAGTGTAATAGTCACATTAATAATTTTTTACTTTAAATTGAAATATTTTCTTTATTATTATGTTCAGCGTTGTTTATGTTTATGTTTCTAAATTACGTTAATAAGGCGTCTTTGCTTTATTTTGCAAATCATCCCGCGATTCGTCTCAGCTCTTTACAAGACCTCCATTTTGGGAACCACTGCTTTAAATATTACGATATTGGGACAAATTGGAATTTCTTAATAATTTAAAATTAATTTTGTCTCTCATGTAAAGAAATGTAGGTCACAATAATTTTAGTATATTTAAAAATAAACTGGTAGAGTAGCATTATACCTGGAAGGACAGCCTGGAAATGTCATAAGTCTAGCTGAAATAGTTGTTCTACAAAGTGTACTAATAACATGTAGAATGTAGATTTCGAAAAGTAATGTTCAAAGTTAAATGTACAGGCCGCCTGTTATTGTTTATTATGACGCCAGGATTGAATAAACACATTGTTGTATTTTAGTCAAGTGTCCGAAGACGGATATGAAACTCACAAGTGATACTAACAAAGCACCACTTAGAGGAAAATAGAACAGAAGATAATGGGGTAGGATGACCAGTTCCCTTCCCTCAAGCTCATTTATTGAATAAAAATATTTTTGGTATATATACAGGGTGAGTTTTAAGTCCAGCGACAAAATTCAGGGGATGATTCCTGACTGAAAATGGAGCTCAAAAGTTCATATCACCTTGTGTCCGGAAATGCATAGTTTCCACGGTAGATGGCACTGACGACATTCTCTCATAGGTTGCAGTGTGCGTTTTGTGTGTTGCAGATAGTGTGATTTAAGAAACGTAGAAGCACAATGGTCCGGTATTCATTCCAGGAACAAGCCGAGATGGTGTTCGTATATGGCCAAGCGGGTGGAAATGGTCGAGAGATGCATGGCCTGCTCGATCACCGCACTTAAACTCCTGAATTTTTACTTGTGGGGGCATATGAAAGGCATTGTGTACGGTGAGCCTGTTCCTGATGTTGAGACAGTTGAACAGCGTGTCCACGTAGCCTGTGACGCTATTCGAACGATGCTGGGTAACTTTCGGTGCTGGACACCGGATTCATTTCACTGGCATTATCACCTTCATTTCATTCAGACGCTAAATAACCTGAGATGTTGATACAGCGTCGTAAAATAACCCAATAAAATAAATAAATAAATAAACATTCGAACGAGTGAGGCAATCCATGATGCGACGTGTGGACGCGTGCATTGCATCCAATGGAGGCCACTTTGAAACATCTGTTGTGACATGGATGAGATTCAGGCCATATACTGTGTGCCAGGGCTCTTTGTTTGATGTCGTTATTCACTGCCATCTACTATGTATTTCCGGACACAAGGTGATAATAATATGAACTTTTGTGCTCCATTTCTAGTCAGAAAACACCCTCTGAAGTTTGTCGGTGGACTTAAAACTCACTCTGTACATACACATAATTCATAAATCACACCTATATATATATATATATATATATATATATATATATATATATATATATATATCCAACAAGGGTAGCTGCTCTTCAGTAAGGGTTGCCAAAGGACACAAAAGAACGCTCTTTAATATAAGAAAATAAAAAAATTGCAATTTTGACCATGTTTAACGACCAACTCTTCCTAATTATTAAAGAGATAAAGTACTGCGAAATCGGAGCAATTATTTTGGTACACGGCATATTTTTAC
The DNA here is from genome assembly GCA_025594305.2 of Periplaneta americana. Classification (NCBI taxonomy): domain Eukaryota; kingdom Metazoa; phylum Arthropoda; class Insecta; order Blattodea; family Blattidae; genus Periplaneta; species Periplaneta americana. Next base: position 42,842,221 of record JAJSOF020000027.1, on the reverse strand, counting down.
AGTCACATCATGACCTGACTGACATTATTGGAAGCAAAACACAGTCTATCATTGCCTTGTATCTTTACAAGAGTTCCATTCATATCTGTCTGTAATATCTTACAAGTTCTGTTAGCTACGTTTCTCTCAAATCAAATTGATTACAATAAAATTGAAGATGACATCCCTAACCAAAATATGGGTAAAAAGCCTTACATAATATAGAACAATACATTTGTCTGGAAGCTGTACGTTCACCACACTGCAGGCTGTGGGAAAGACACGGATAAAGTACACCTAAGTTATTTATTTCTCAGTTGAGAGGTTGCAGGCGGCGTCTGAAATATTAACACAAAAAGGGAAACAACAGCAATGAAGCTAATCAACAGTGACCACAACAGAAACTGGCAGCGGTTAAATGGAATAAAGCAGCAAAGCAAGTAATTATGAGGGGGCCTCGAGTACTTAGGGGAATAAAGACAAAAAACGCCAGTTGGTTTGTTTTGTTTTAGTAGGTAACTGGAAGTATTTTCTTTAGTTTTAAGGATGTTTTTACAATTGTAATCACTTATCATCAAAAACTACGAAAATTGTACATTAATACATTCGAATACTGGTTCAGTGTTCTAAAGTATTACATAGGTACAAAAGTTCTGCCTCCTATTTTTTCTTCAGAAACTTTCACTGCTAGACTTAAGACATTTAAGAGAAGTAGGCATATTCCTATAAAATTCACCATGCAGATCGATGCCAGCACTAACCGACGGTAGAAACGATACTCCGAAGAATCGAAATATTGTGAAATCTTTTAGGGCCGTATTCATAGACATTCTTAGCTTGGGCTTCCGGTGGATGATCAGCGAACTAACATTTTTCGTATTCATAAACCAGTGTTAGCGATATGACATCTTATGAATCCTGTACAAGTAATCAGCCTGGGCTAGTTTAGCACGCTCGTAGAGTGGGCTAGCGAAATGTCTATTAATAGCATTCTTAAGGTTCAACACAAGATTTTGACGAATGAAGAGAATACTAGAAATTTGAGTCTGGGATAGAATTTCTTTGTGTTACATTTATTGGAAATTTATCCTTCGAAGAGGTGGAAAAATTCAAATTTCTTGGAGCAACGTTAACAAATATAAATGACATTCGGGAGGAAATTAAACGCAGAATAAATATGGGAAATGTCTGTTATTATTCGGTTGAGAAGCTTTTATCATCTAGTCTGCTGTCAAAAAAGAAAAAAAAAAACAATTATATTACCGGTTGTTCTGTATGGTTGTGAAACTTGGACTCTCACTTTGAGAGAGGAACAGAGATTAAGGGTGTTTGAGAATAAGGTGCTTAGGAAAATATTTGGGGCTAAGAGGGATGAAGTTACAGGAGAATGGAGAAAGTTACACAACGCAAAGTTCCACGCATTGTATTCTTCACTTGACATAATTAGGAACATTCAATCCAGACGTTTGAGATGGGCAGGGCATGTAGCACGTATGGGCGAATCCAGAAATGCATATAGTATAGAGGCCGGAGGGAAAAATACCTTTGGGGAGGCCGAGACGTAGATGGGAAGATAATATTAAAAGGGATATAAGGGAGGTGGGATATGATGGTAGAGACTGGATTAATCTTGCTAAGGATAGGAACCAATGGCGGGCTTATGTGAGGGCGGCAATGAACCTCCGAGTTCCTTGAAAGCCAGTAAGTAAGTAAGTAAGTAAGTAAGTAAGTATGTTACATTTATTTAGCAAACAAGAAACCACTAGCTGTGTTTGTATCACATGCATATATTTTCCAAAATTTAATTCAAACATTTCTACAGTAGAAGATTCCGTGTGACAAAAAATCACATAAAAATACCACAGTTAGCGTGAACGCCTACATCATCAATTACGGCAAAAATGAGTGCACTTATAGACCTATTAGTATTTTATTTGTTAGTCATGCTGTCTTTCGTCGGACCCCGCTTTGTTTCACTCGTCTGGTAGACTTCACTTCGATTATCTTCCCTGTCATCTCCTCAAGACTCTTCTTGATATGTATACAAGCAAGTTCTCTTCTTGTACGTCAGTTTCGTGAAATATTTGCGAATCAGTTTGGTATTGTCAACCTGTTGCTCAGAAGCACATATTGAATTCTGTTCCCCTTTTCAACTAAGTATCAAAATCGTAGTCCCAATTCCTGATTCATAGTTTAAAAATAAGGAATTCGAATTAAAAGCATATATGAAATAATGGAGAAACTTCCACGAATGTAACTGCAAAAATGAAACAACACAATTTGAATGGTTAGGCCATGTGATAAAGAGCTCGACTACAAACGAAAATTAGAAAATTTATAGAAGATAAACCGTCGAGAAGAACACCGCTAGGAAGACCATGTTATGTCACGTACAGAAGGAGAAATGTGCAAACAATAGATAGGACTTATAACAAATTGAAAAAAATGATTATTTGGACAGAGTATAATATTTATTCCGCAGGGAAAATCTTCACAATAATAATACTCCTGATCACATATATAACAGATTAGCCATCCCTATGTCAAAAATGGTAGCATGTGGAAAAGGAGAACCACCAGGATCGCTACCGTCGAATGAGAACGACAGCTAGATGGAAGTACAGTTGCTCTATGTAATTCAAATGAGAGTTATAACGTGACTTCTTATGCAGTAGCTAGATGGCAGCATAGTAAAATTGATAAAAGTTGTTGCCGTCAAAGTCTGTAAGACCAAGCAATCTGTTATATATGACCTGGGATAATACTAATGATGATGATGATGATAATAATACTAATAATAATAATAATAATAATAATAATAATAATAATAATAATAATAATAATAATAATAATGCGATGACAGCAGGAGAAATTTGAATGAGATGCATAAGATTTGCTGATGATATGACATTGTTAGCAGAAAACGAGACGATACTAACATATATGCTACTGGAGCTAAATGACAGATGTGAACAATATGGAATGAAGATGAATGAAAATCAGACAAAGAGCATGATTATCGGGAGCAAAAACGAAAGATAAATTTACAAATGCGAAATGAGGCAGTGGAACAAGTGGACAGTTTCAAATACGTGGGTTGTACTAAAGCAGCTACATGAACTGCTACCAGGAAGTCAAAAGGAGAATAGCAATTACAAAGCAAGCTTTTAATACAAAAGGATCATTAGCATAAGAAGTTGCAACCGCCAAAACAAATCCGCTAGACGAAACGAAAAAAAACGAGGTATTTTGACAGATGTATTATTAAGATATAATAACAGTAGTAATTTCTCGATTGGATTATGTAAAACGAGTAGCACATTTTTCTAATTAAGCTAAACAGTTACATTATTTTAATTTTGCCCAACATTTTTAACCTTGCCAGCAAAATATTTTTGTCCAACCTTTTTAACAATACCAGCAAAATCAATGCTGTCAGTCCTCAGTCTGTAGAAAATGGGATGGAGAATGTGTCAAATTGTTTGTGCTCAACGCTAATGAATGATTTCAAATTATTTGTGCTCAACGATAATGATTTCAAATTGTTTGTGCTCAACGCTAATAAATGATATCAAATTGTTTGTGCTCAATGCTAACAAATGATTTCAAATTGTTTGTTTAGAAAGCGAATGAACAATTTCAAATTGTTTGTGCTCAACGCGAATGAACGATTTCAGATTGTTTGTGCTAAACGCTAATGAATGATTTCAAATTGTTTGTGCTCATCGCGAATGAATGATTTCAATTTGTTTGTGCACAACCGCTAATGAACGATTTCAAATTGTTTGTGCTCAACACTAATGAATGATTTCAAATTGTTTGTGCTCAACGCTAATGAATGATTTCAAATTGTTTGTGCTCAACGCTGATCAGCGATTTCAGATTGTTTGTGCTCAGTGCTAATGAATGATTTCAAATTGTTTTTGCTCAACGCTAAGGAATGATTTCGAATTGTTTCTTCTCAACGCTAATGAACGATTTCAAATTGTTTGTGCTCAATGCTAATGAATGTTTTCAAATTTGTTTGTGCTCAACGCTAATGAATGATTTCAAATTTGTTTGTGCTCAACGCTAATGAATGATTTCAAATTGTTTGTGCTCAACGCTGATCAACGATTTCAGATTGTTTGTATTCAATTGCTTGTGCTCAACGCTTATGAATGATTTCAAATTGTTTGTGCACAACCGCTAATGAACGATTTTAAATTTCTTGTGCTCAACGCTAATGAATTATTTCAAATTGTTTGTACTCAACGCTAATACATGATTTCAAATTGTTTGTGCTCAACGCTAATGAATGATTTCAAATTGTTTGTACTCAACGCTCATAAATGATTTCAAATTTTTTGTACTCAACGCTAATGAATGATTCAAATTGTTTGTACTCAACGCTCATGAATGATTTCAAATTGTTTCTGCTCAACGCTAATGAATGATTTCAAATTATTTGTACTCAACTCTCATGAATGATTTCAAATTGTTTGTACCCAACGCGAATGAATTATTTCGAATTGTTTGTGCACAACGCTAATAAACGATTTCAAATTGCTTGTGCTCAACGCTAATGAATTATTTCAAATTGTTTGTACTCAACGCTAATGAATGATTTCGAATTGTTTGTGCTCAACGCGAATGAATGATTTTGAATTGTTTGTGCACAACGCTAATGAACGATTTCAAATTGCTTGTGCTCAACGCTAATGAATGATTTCAAATTGTTTGTGCTCAACACTAATGAATGATTTCAAATTGTTTGTACTCAACACTAATGAATGATTTCAAATTGTTTGTGCTCAACGCGAATGAATGATTTTGAATTGTTTGTGCACAATGCTAATGAACGATTTCAAATTGCTTGTGCTCAACGCTAACAAATGATTTCAAATTGTTTGTGCTCAACGATAATGAACGATTTCAAGTTGTTTGTACTCAATGCTAATGAATGATTTCAAATTGTTTGTGCTCAACGCAAATGAATGATTTGAAATTGTTTGTGCTCAACGCAAATGAATGATTTCAAATTGTTTGTGCTCAACACTAATGAATGATTTCAAATTGTTTGTACTCAACGCTAATGAATTATTTCAAATTGTTTGTGCTCAACGATAATGAATGATTTCAAATTGTTTGTACTCAACGCGAATGAATGATTTTAAATTGTTTGTGCTCAACGCTGATGAATGATTTCAAATTGTTTGTGCTCAACGCAAATGAATGATTTCGAATAGTTTGTGCAAAACACTAATGAACAATTTCAAATTGCTTGTGGTCAAAGCGAATAAATGATTTCAAATTGCTTGTGCTCAACGCGAATGAATGATTTCGAATAATTATTTGTGCACAACGCGAATGAACGATTTCAGATTGTTTGTCGTGTACTCGAATAATAAATAAGAACTGTTCAGGTATATTGTGTTCAATTCGTATGCGCCCGATATATGATATGAAAATAGAACGAATTAAAAACGATAGAAGAATAAAATTAAAAGAAGAAGAAGAATTATGGAGGAAGGAAGAGAAAAGTAGCGAACAGCAAACGAACCATACTGATAACTTAATGCTTGTCTGAGAGAAACCATGAAGTAATGGATTTGTGAATAATCTATTTTCCGCTCAGAATTACAGGAGAGAGATCTTCATCGCGAATCAGGTGGGCTACACAATGTATTGCGGAACTCTGAGGCAGCTGGTGGAATCCCTATAAATCTAATTACCCATTGTACTAAATCAGCTGATTCTGCTATTAGGGGAGGGGGAATTACCTCCTGACTATTCATTACCTTTGTATTAGTTCTGCAGACACAGACTTTATCTTTGCTGGCTTCGTCGGATGTATCAATTGCAATGTAGTAATGCTAATTCTAAGACAATAGCAAATGTAATATTAATATATTGTGCTGTTAATGTTTTAATTTGACATTTACATTCACACAACTCCACAAATAGTAATAGAGAGACATGAATTTTCAGTAATAAGACAAAGCAAAGCAATTGTATAGTTTTCACACAGTCTACTATTTTTTAAACTTATATCCGCAATCTCTTCCTACCACTATAACAATTAAGTGCAGCAACGGACTAAAAATTAGAACTTACATTTGATGTATGGATATAAGATAATTATTTATGTCAAATTAAACAGAAAATAAAAGAATCAGGAACATCCCAGTTTGTGTTCGTGTGTAGTTTCATCAACTACAAGAAGTACAACAGTTGTATGTGTCATGTGTTTTTGTGTATTAACTGTTAATATAAAAACACATGACACATACAGCACATACTGTGCATAAAATACACAGGCTGATAGCTTATACAATACATAAAATAGAATATCTGAAGGCTATGAAATAACCCTACCTTTTGTTTGCTTGACCTGCTTGGTTCATTCATTCATTTCTTTATTTAATTAATTATTTATCTACTTAATTACTTATTTATTCATTTATTTACTTGCTTGTGACTTATTAATTTGCTTATTTATTTACTTATTAATTTATTTCTTTCCACCAATTTTCTCCTGAATTACTTGTTTACATTTCCCTTAACTCTATTTTACAACATTTACATCACTTTTTTCTACTATTCTATCCTCTGTTTATTTACGTATGTATTTCTTTCTCTTCGCTTCACTCCTAAATTTCCTATTTTATTACCTCTTTCCATATATTTATTTCTATAATACTCCTACAGTTATAGTACCCCTGATACTACTCCCAACCCACAACATCGATTCACATGAAATATTAAATTCACTTAATTACACTTCCAGATTCTCTCTCTTCTTCTTCACATTTGTCCAGATGTTTTTTCACTTTAATTGGCTTTTTATTCATTGTTTGTATGTCTATCTTACTACACTGTTACGCTAGCTTCTTACACTTAACACTTTCTTCTCTATTCCTATTCTATCGCTTTTGCCAAACCTAACTTTCTTGCCCTCATTTTTAAACACTCTTCTTCCTCACTAATTCCATCATCCTCACTATTCTGTCCTCCATTTACCCATTTAATAACCTCTCAAAAGCCCTATCTATTCTGTCCTCACAATCACTAATATTTGGTAGTCGCTTCATTCCTTCGCTCGTTGTTATCATGTCTTCTCTTGCATTTCCTCGATTAGTCTTGTCTATGCTCCTGACCTCAGACACTTCCAGGTATTTCCCTAATCCTTCGTCCGCAATATTTTGTATCTGCCTCACGTTTTGTTTTCCTCCTTGTTTTATTCTGGTCAGCTGTTTCGAACTCGAAGCTGGCGTCAGGTATAACATTGTACAGTAGTGGGGAAAAAAAAAAAAAACCGACCGACCCTTGTAGCTGATTTCAGAGCCTTGTTCACTCCAGCGCACGATAGACTGGTAACTAAGACTTTCGTGGTTCGAATTCTGCCTGGGAGGGAAACTTTTTTTGTTCCTTATTCAAATTTATTCCCAAATACTTTTCGATTGCTGGTAAAATTCATGTTCTGAGAATAATAAGTTAATTAAGTAGTAAAATATCGCTGCAATCGAAAAGTATAGGGAGTAAATTTGGGTAAGGAACAAAAAAAAGTTTCCTTTCCAGGCAGTATTCGAACCACGAAAGTCTTAGTTACCAGTCTATCGTGTTCTGGAGTGAACAAGACTCTGAAATCAGCTACAAGGTCGTCCGGTTTTTTTGCCACTACTATTACATCTCGTTTCATTGATATTGAAGTTTTGTGTCGTCTGCAATTTTTCTTGTTCCTAGCGTGCTGATATATATATATGTAATTTCTGTATTCAATAATTAATATCTTAGTTATAAGTGAACATTGTAATTGGTTGGCCTGTTATGTTCACATCTTAAAAAATATTTAAAAATAAAATAAGATAAAACCCTTAGGCGGCTGAAACGTGAAGAGCCGAAAGTGGAGAAAAGTGAATATTTTAATAACAAGGCCGAACAAATGACAAGCCTCTCCTGCAGAGTGAACATTGGCGAATATCGAACTTCGCCATACTCGACAAACTTTAACCGAACATAGCGCCTGTAATGCACGACGCTAACATTGCCATTGTTTGCACTAGTAGTTTTTGAGTGGTAGACAGCGGGAGAAACTGTGAATGATATTAGCTAAGAAATGAAGTGTAGGAAACACGTTTTTACTTTTTGATAATATGGGTTACTTGGTTGTTCCAACTTAAATTTGTATCGAAATAAATTCCATTATTTTAAAAATGGGAACCAAAAGGAATATACATAGTTCGCAACAAATCAAAGTGACACGTGTAAGCTCTTCAGCTAATATTTGGACTTCTCTCACAAATATTAAGGACGACCACAAAATTCCATTTGAACAGTTATAGCTGTTACTATGTACACTCCACTCTGAATGAATTCCTAAACTTTTTCATCTAATACAAAAGCCGCTAGCTGCTACTTTACACTACACGTACACACATATATTCTTCTGGAAACGAGTGAAATAGAAGGGGAACAATAACTGTTCTCCCGTATGTTGTCTTAGGGATTTCTACCTACGAGTGAAACATGACCCTCATAAAAGTGTTAACCCCATTCCGAGTATTTCTGGCTTCACACGAAGTTAAAAAAGAACAACCTGACTTTGCAGCTACACAGCTGTAAGACCGCTGCCAAACAAACATATCAAGTGTAACGACAACCACTTCAATGAGGCTTGTTCCTGCTGTCACCATCGTCCAACTTTGTCCCGCTAAGCTATAAGATCTTGTTACCTGGCATAAATACAAAACACAGACAGCAATCTACTTTCTATACTTAATTTAGGGAATAGAGCATGGGAACAAAAGACTGGATTGTTCCTCTTGAAAGGAGATAGATTAGAACTACAGCTGTTGAAGTTTGTGATGAACTGACGAAGGGATACTCAATTACACACTTTTATGCCTGTTTAGGTTAGAATATATTATACCTATAATGTTTTTTGTTTGTTTCATTTTATTTTAATCTGAGTGTTCTTTTGGAGAGGGTTGGATCTAACTATAGGTGAGAGGTGAAACCTACAAAGTAGGACTTGTTTTAGGTACAAAGCACGTACGGTCAGAAGACCCGTGCATTGGACTCATGAGATAATTATGATAATATAACATCTGTATGTATAATATTACTCAATAAATCCACCTATCTACCTAATTTATTTCACTATGTCTGTCATCGTCATCATTCTCTTTTAGATACTAATATGTTTAGTCTCTTACGTGATCTGGTATAGCAACGATGATTTATACTGAGCTATGTATTTAGAGTTTAACGTCTTTGAGAGCTATGTTTTTAGGCATATAAAATTATTATTATTATTATTATTATTATTATTATTACTATTAGTATTATTATTATTATTACTATCATTATTATTATTATTACCAAGTTAAAACAAAGGCGGGAAATTTAAAACAGAAACAACATTCGAAAATGCAATACTGATACCGAATAATAATAATTTATTAGTAGGGGAGACCTGGGCAAAACGAATAACCCGGGCAAAGAGAATAATTCCTATTTCTTAGAACCGCCAACAGGTAGCGCTTTCTGCTATGTTGGGGAAGAATCCCAACCAGATTTTGCTGCTGGAACTGACTTGTCATTCTAGCTAGTAAGAGAAGAAGTCAGCGTGTGTTTGAAGAAAATTGACAGTTTTCTTAAAATATTTCAAAGTAAGAGAAACATATGTACAACATACAGTACTGCAGAAACTCTTTGTTATGTGATAGTAATATATAGGCGATAGAATTAGTTCTAAAATGCCGTACTTACGAAGAAGATTATTGACGTTTATGTTTGTACAACCTTAAATGAAAAGCGAAGTGGCGTCTGCGTGCAAAGTGGATAACTTATCCACTATATAAGTATCAGCTGTATTTTTGTATATATTTGTCTATTGTAATAAAGCGTGTTAGATCATTTTACATAGTGGAGGCATTGAGTCACACTAATTAAATTATAAATCAACAACACTGATCTTAATTTTTACTTGAAAAGGTCGTAATATGTTTTCAGATGTTTTAATTTTTCAAACGGAAGACGGAGCAAGCCAAATGGTCTGAAGAAGCCATGAAGAAAGCACTTGAAGAAATAAAATCTTCCAATCAGTGGTTCTGCTATCTGGCCATACAACCATAATGTGTTTGTTGATGAAGAGTTTGCTCCAGATGAACTTACAGATCGTCCACTTGGAGACAGAAATCAGCGAAACGACAGCTGGCTCAGATTTAACAAATTCTGCGGTGCCAGCTTATTCAGCGGCTGAAGAAACAGTTAATGCCTCTGAATCAACCAAATCTGTGATGTCGGCATCTTCAGAGATTGACGAAATATTCAATACATCAATTACACTCATTAACATCGTGTTTATGTGTTGATTTATTTTTTTATCAGTGAATAAAAATTAAATAGAAAGGTGAAAATTTTATAGGGATATTCACTTTGCGGGTTAAATTCTATTTGCCTGGGTACCCGAGCAAAGAGAATATTTAACTATATTTTCTTTCTCAAATCATATCACTCTCCATAGGTACGTACGAGAAACGAATTGCTGTTTTATAGATATGTGGACAACATGTGTCACAACCAAAGTCATGTTTTTTTATTTCAGAGTACCAAAATATAGCCTGTGTGGCATTGTTTATTCTTAGCTTATCCGCTTTGCCCGGAGTTTCCCTAGCTAGTAGTAGTAGTAGTAGTAGTAAGTTAAAACAAAGACGGGAAATTTAAGACAAACAATATACGAAAATATGCAATAATAACACCAATAATAATAATAATAATAATAATAATAATAATAATAATAATAATAATAATTTTATTTTATTATTATTACATATTATTATTATTATTATTACTTGCAGGGGTTAAGGCAGTATAACGTCTTTTCTTCAAAATCAGCAAAAAGTATACATATAGACTTAAGAAATATTGAAAAATTGAGATCTATGAAAATGAGTTGAATGAAGACGAGTTTTTAATAAAACAGTAAGATAGCATTATAGACAGACAGATAGATTAGATAAACGTTATTGTGAAAGGCAAAAAAATGCAAAAACATGGTCAAAAACATACATTTATATATATATATATATATATATATATATAATGGACAGATGCGGTATCCTTCTTCGATGACAATTTTATGAACATTCCATGCCTTCAATCTTAGACACGCCAAACTCCGCTCATATATATACATATATATATATGACGCATCTTATACAGACGTACATACACGTTTATATGTACACGTACACACAAAATTAGCCAATAAAATGTTACATGTTATTATCTATTAAATGAATCAATAAAACTAAATGCTTTTAGATTTCGTCATGAATGGCATTCTGCTGGGCCCCACTCAATGCTCTGATGCTTTAAATTAAATAATGACTATTTTTTTTTTTTGAAATTCTAGTTGCTCTCAACAAATCGAGCAGATTATATTTGAAAAATTATTTTCTAAATTGAGATCTTAAAATGGCACAAAATTGAACTTAAGGTTGTACCTTCAGACTCTAGTTTCCTAAATTCATTCCATTATAGTATTATGTAAATTTAGGTTCGAAATTACGCAGCATTTCTCTCCAAATATTATGGACTGAAAATTGTTTCAGAACCAGATCTACAGTTTTAGCACTTACAGGAACATTGAGACGCATTTCTCTCCCACCAGGACCTGGTGCATGTCGTTAGTATTGTTTCCGTGTAGTGGTAGATGTGCGGTAACCTTGATCATTTCTGATAATATAATAGTGGATTCCTGTTTGTTTGCCAGTATTTATAATTGGTAATGAAACTGACAGAAGTGAAAATAAAAATACGCTGTCCGATGGCATTCAAAGAATAATACGATGAAAATATTTGGAAAAAATAATATCTAATAGATTCGATCATAATAAACCTCTTGGAAATGTGTCACGCAGATTCAATAACACACACACAATAATAATACACAATAATAATAATAATAATAATAATAATAATAATAATAATAATAATAATAATAAGGTAACTATGGTCAATCTTCAAATATTGTATAAAAATGAAACTAATGATTGACTATACTAAGGTATAGATTTCTACATTCACATTAGGTAATAATTTCTTGACGTTACCTAACGCAAAGGTTCAAACTTTGTAAGAAGTTCTCCGCATTGTCTTTTGAAATTATGCCACAAGCAGATCTACTTTTCAGAGCTTTGCAAAGTTGTGTGATAATAAATTCAGTAGGAAACGTGTTAGGAAATAGTCACAAAATACAAGTAAGGTCGTATTGGAAGGTTGAATTTTATAGCAAGGAAGGAAAGACAACCTTCTTAGCATTTGGCAGACCACCTCATCCCGGCACCGTGACTATGCCCTTTGCGATTTGCTGCCCTACTAGACAATAAGTTGAACTCGCTGCCTATAGAACGGTTTAGAGAATATGCGGCCAACTGGAAATTGAGACAGAGTTTGAACTCTCCTCTTCACTATTCATATAAATGGTGAAAAAAATGAGAGGTTCCGAACAATGAGATATATACCAGTGAGTCTCGCCTGAAAATTCTGGCTCTGTATAAAGCAACCCTAACACATTCAAAGATTCTCGATATCCAACGTTTTTAAAACGGTTTTCATAGAAATAAAATCGTTGGACATCACATTCAGCAACATTAGATAATAAAGGGTTTATATTGAGGAGATTGTTTGTTTTTATTTTGAAACTATGCTTAATATTGGAATTCCTACCTTAGCAGTGATTCTTTTACAGCTATTTCAAATAAAAATATATATATGCAGTTAAAATTATTTAAAATCTTTCATTTTATTTTCAGAGATGAAACCATAAAAGGACGATTATTACATACATTATTGGCACAACTTACATAATTGGATAATAGCTGCACAAACAATGTGGTTTAGCTACAAGTTTTAATGTGAGAAAAGCTAACACTAATGTGATTAATAATAATAATAATAATAATAATAATAATAATAATAATAATAATAATAATAATTTATTTACTACTAAGATTTCAAATCATCCGTCCTCAAGTGAAGTTCACCACTGGGATCCGGAATTAACAAAATATAAAAGATAAAGGGAAATGAAACGAGCAAAATACTGGATTCGATTTGTACATTAAAAACAAAAATTTACGTGTTAACATATAGATGATAGTGTAATTTAAAGAGAGGTCTTCAGAATTTCCATTACATTCTTCTGAACCTCATAAAATTCTTTGTAAACAACCCTCGCTCCAAATAGTAAGCCTCGTAACATCCCTGCAACATTATTTTGTATTCATTATTAATTGTCGTTATGAGTGTAATTAGTCAAGAATGTTTAACGGGTATTTACTTATTTGCAGTGTGAATAAATACATAAAATATTAATAATAATAATAATGATAATAATAATAATAAAAGTAATAATAATAATAATAATAATAATAATAATAATAATAATAATAATAATAAATGCGTAGAATAATATAATTTCTTAACAGAAAAATGTATTCAGGCGAGACAAATACAACAGCGTTGGAATGAAGCCCTTAACAAAATATTAATTTTTAGATGCTTTTTATGTAATTTATCTATGTAACTTTATTACGTTGATATCGCATACACTCGAGCACGAGATCGCTTTCTTCAGGGAGTGCTACAATGTTATATATTTTACAATATTTCTTTCTATTATATGTTCCTGGTAATAAATAATAATACTAATAATAATAATTTATTATTACATACATATTATTATTATTATTATTATTATTATTATTATTCATTTAACTAGCTAGTGAGTACAAATTAAATTTATATAACAAAATGTTTCTAGCCACTACCGTTAGAGCCAGGCTCGTGTACGGAGTGGTCTTAGTCAATAATATACTGTAATATAAAATTTACAAGGACAGTTTACTAAATACAATAAGCAACTTAATTCAAAAACCAATAAATACAACACAAGAGCAAGGATAAAGAAGAAAGAGAAAACGAGAGAACAATACACATTTAAAATATACATTTGTTAATATTATATATCATGAATAATTTACAAATTTCTTTCTGAAAGCTTCAATTTTAAAATATTTCAAATTTGGAAAATGGTTTGTAATTGTATTATAAAGTCTCTGGGCCGAAACTAGTACCATGTTTAAGAGCTGCACTTGTATGACATTTAGGCTCAATTAATGGGAAAGTAGATTTTTATTTTTATTATTATTATTATTATTATTATTATTATTATTATTATTATTGAAATATACTGTTAAGAAGCATTTCAAAATGTCGATGTATAATTTTATCCGAATATGTTGAAAGTTTTAATAACAGGATAAATGCTTTTTAGCTAGACGAATTAAAAATGTTAAAAACCGATAAATAAAGCTACCGGGGTGTAGAAACTTACTTTTGTAAATTAGTTTTTAAAGGAACAGTGATGCATATAACATCAATTTTTTCGTAAAGAAATATGGGGAATTAAACAATGCGACACCGAGCCATATTTTGTCTTCGAGAAAAAAATTTTTTGAGTAGCTACCTGGGAAAACAGAAAGTAAAAACGCTTCAGTTTAAATTTTGGCCAGATCTCATTAGTCATCCATTAAATATAATTTAAATTTAGATTACAATAAGTAGATTGAGGAAAAGTCCCTGATCGCCGGGGAATTTCCGTGATTCAAGGGTCCTTTTACCCGTCTGTATGTTTAAAATAGAGTATGGACGGGAATTTTAACCGTTTGTGGAAAAAACACATAGTCGTAAAAGTTGTTCTATTAACCTCCAATACTCCCGTTAACATTTATAATGCACTATTGTTTATTACGTGATAACATCTCCGTTTTCAATGCTAATAGCGTGAAATTTTCAGTACTTTTCTGCTGTGCAGTTTAGCTTTGATGTCTGAGTGTTTGGATGTAATTAGACTTTTATGTAATATATATCTTTTAGAATGAATTATAAATGCAAAATCATGGAGTGCTAACGCCAGTGTTTTAACAAGAAGAAGATAAGAGCATATATTTTCACTTATATTTGTAATTTGGTATAGCCTTATAAACCGTTCATAAGATATTTTTACACGTATTATCTATTGTTGCAGTGCTTATTTTATCTGCAATATAAATGATTACGTAAACATAGGCCGTACTTGATAATTCAGAACAACGACTTCTTTTTATATGAAACAGACAAGTACTTGAACCCAATAGTGACAAATTTTAGAAGTAGGAGATAATAACCCTAAAGTGTAATATATAATACCAATAATTGGTCTACACAATAACAATAGAGTTGCCATAATTTTCATATGGCATCATAATACCAATTATATTATTGAAATCTAAAAATAAACAACA
>JAJSOF020000027.1:42762415-42826807 GCA_025594305.2 Periplaneta americana | reverse complement strand
TATATTTTTATTCAGCAACAATCAAACTTTGTATCATTACATATCGATAGTTTCGGTAGATGGCTGTTACTGCAGTTAAAAATACATTATGTGTGTGCTTGAATGAACAAAACGAACTCTGTCGACATTCCACATCAGTGGAGAGGTAAATAAACAGAACACTCGGATTTTGGGGACTGAAAATCCCAGAGTAACAGTGGAATATGTGGGTTTCCCTCAAAAGTTAATATGTTTTGTGTTATGTCTTGTGAAAAAAAGAGTGTGCTCTCTTAGCTTCGCAAGAGGAAACTATTACAGGAGCTTCTTGTCGTAATATAATAATTCGTTGATGATGTTAAAATATTATGTTTTATTTAACGACGCTCGCTACTGCAGAGGTTATATCAGCGTCGCCGGATGTGCCGGAATTTTGTCCCGCAGGAGTTCTTTTACATGCCAGTAAATCTACTGACATGAGCCTGTCGCATTTAAGCACACTTAAATGCCATTGCCCTGGCCCGGGATCGAACCCGCAACCTTGGGCATAGAAGACCAGCGCTATACCAACTCGCCAACCAGTCGATGATTAAACTGCATTAAATTAATAAAAACTTTATTTTGCAACTGGCTGGGGCAACACCCCATGGACACTGGAAAGTTACAGGTCATCTCGATATAAGTTTTCTAAACCATTAATAATTGGTCGTGGAACGGTTGAAAACGAGTAACTCTTACTTTGGCCACCAAGAAGCCCCGATCTAACATCCTGTGATTTTTTCTATAGAGGTATGTAATATACCGAGTTTCTTTCCTTTCCTTTCCTTCTTACTAATAAGATGACGTGAAATTTCGCATCAGAGCATCTGTTGAGAGTGTTGATGAAAATATGAGAGGTCTACTACGCGTTTGTCAAGAATTCGAGTATCATATGCCGTGTGTCTCAGGTGCCTACGTTTAACATTTTGAGAATGAGTTTGCAAAATCATTTACAGTGATTTCAATATCTAACTAGTTTTTTTCCTAGAACTTGTTAAAGTTGATCATTTCTTTAGTATATTGTTTGTTATGCGATCATCAATTAATTAAATTAACAGTAATACTTTAATAATGTTATTATTAAATGGATATTAATGAGAAATTAACATGACACACGTTACTTGACAGTCAAAATCCTAAAATTTTTAATTCTAAGTTTAGGATAACGTGTTATTTCTGTTGTCATGGAAGATATAGTTGAAAAATAGCAACTTCACAACAAAATCATTTTGTGTTCTGCACTTTGCGAAAACAAATTCAATAACAATAGCACTAAGTTGTTTTGTAGTCATTAGGAATTGACTGTATCGTTGGATTAGACGTGCTACCGCCGCTGATCTGGTCCATCACCATGACCTCCCAGGTCACCAGACTTGACAGCATATGACTTTTTCTTAGGAATATGTAGTGGGTATATTTAATGTGTCGCTTCTACTTCAAGACCTTGGAGAAGTAATACAGCGAGTGTGGTAAGAATATGACTATCGTGTTGATGTGTGCCGTGCAACAAGATGCACTGAGACTTTATAACGTGTCAATAAAACTTCGATTGTTTATTAAACTAATTGTATGCAAGTTACTGTAACAATAATAATTACTTAATAGAGTAAGACCACAAATTTTTTAAAATGGTATGGAGAGTGGAAGTAATATAACTGTACAGATTTTAATACCTTATTCCTTAGGTATAGTACAACAAAAAATTTTAATTCCATATTAGTCCCAAATGACTACTTTTCTCAGAAATTCCCATAAATGTCAACACTGTTTTACTTGATAAGAACTGTCCGTACAATTCTGATTTTACTGTTATCATTAGAGAAACTGATAAGAAATTATTTATCCATTTTTAGTTTTTTAAACCTTAAATTCGAAAAGTATCCTATAGGATACAACAGGTTAATAGGCTATATGATTTGAACTGGTAATGGAAATTACGGAAAACGGCTGAATGGATTTTAATGAGTGACCCGTCATATTGAAGCTTGGCATCCAAGGATTTTCTGATAAAAAGTAACTTTCAGTGAAGCGTTAGTTTTCCTATATAATTTTCCTATTTTTCAAAATCCATCTTTCGTCAGTTTTAAGAACTACTTGCATTTCAGAAGAAAACAAAACATACACACAATAAACAATAGGCTATTACACGAAGACCATGAGCTGCAGGATTGCTGACATGTTTAGAGTTCAAATTCAATTGGTTATTAAAAAATTCAGGACTCGCTAAAATAATTTACAGGTCTGATTCGGCGGTGTGTAATTTTCTGAGTACAACTGAGTATTGGTTATTAAAATCTACAAATCTTGAGGTGGTTTGACGACATTATTACCATTAAAATGAAAATATTATTATAGTTAATGCCATGATGTGACTATTTGTCATTAATATATATATTATTGCTATATTGATAATAGCGCTGGGAAATGTTTGGGGTTATATAAGTGATGTAGAGAATATCTTAAATTGGACCTTCATTTCTATAATTTACTGAGTGGCGGCTGCTTTGCTATATATATATGTTATATATTATATATATCTGCATATGTGTTATATATATATATATGTGATAATATATTTAATAGTTATTAATCAAGTGAGGTTGGAATGTCTTGTTCGTATACTTAATGGCGGTGTGGTATAGATATTGCCGTCATTCTCTTTAGTGTGTCGAAAGAGCGCAAAAATTACAGTTCCTGAGAAAAGACCAAAAGGTATTACTTACTGATAAAATAAGAGGCCTACAAAATTTTGTAGTTTGTAGTCTTCTGATCATTTCAGCAAGATCTTTAGCAGGATAAAATGATTTTATCCTCTACATTTCAAGCTCTACATGCAGCAGCTACACCAAAATGCTATGTCTATTGTTCGAAAGCATAGCAAACCTGACTTTTTAACTTTCATCTACAATCCACGACCTGAAATAGCTATTGCTTTACTCCCACATGAAAAGCCCACTGATCGTCCTGATATTGTTACTTGCGTTTTCGCGTTGAAACTCAAACACTGAAGGTGGATAAGTTCAAGAAAAAGTATTGGCATAAAAGAACCATTCAGAGGGAGTATGTTTCATTATTATGGAGAGCAAATAACTTTCAAAATGTCTGGTATTCTTCATTTGAAAATAAATCTGAAAATTTTTTATTTGAACGTATAATAAACTTATTTTGCAGCATTTGCTGCACAAGCCACTGGTATGCTATAATTTTAATAGAACAATAGAAAAAAATTGGTAGGAAAATTAAAATTTCACAATACTATAATATTGTACAACATATAAAATATGGACATTGCGATAGTTGTTTTCTTTACAGTCCGACACGGTTTAATAAACTAGTGTGAGAAATGAAGTTTTGCCAATTTAAGGGTTAGATTCTTCCCGCATTATTTTCCTTGCAAATTAAAAAAAATAGCTCTTGTCGTTATTTACTGCCATTAGAAGCTGACAACCCTACTGTAGTGACTACGGGACGGAATGCTGCTATTCAGACCGAGTTTGTGTGTATTCGTAGGTGAGCCGGGGATCAGCTCTTGCAAATCTACGCAGATTTTCAGCCAAATTTTCTAATTAAACATGCACTTTATTACGAAACGCATAAGAGAACTTTTATTTATTTTAATGTATTTTATTCCGTATTAATCTTCTTCTTCTTCATGATCAAGGATTGGGTACTCGCTTTACCCGTTCAGAAGCATACATGTCATTGATCATCCCACCTCCTTTGCTTGTTTACCAACGCGTCTTTTTCCTCTGAGTTTGTATCTATTTGCTAAAGAGGAAGTCTATTGTGATGCATTCTGTCTAGGTATTCTTTCCATTTTTGTCTATATTGTTTAATTTGTATTATAATATTATCCTGTTTAGTTTATTTCATATTGTGTCATTACATGGTATTTTCTTGTTACACCTAGTAAATCTCATCTGTGCGGCCTCAATCCTTCTCTCTTCAGCTTTTGTCAGAGTCCAAGTTTTTGCTGTACATCAATGTGGGTTTGTAAAGATTATATTGTGGTTTTATTAGCTGCATCTCTTTTCCGCGTACATTTCCAAAATTACTTTTTATCATTCCCATTCATACTATTATCATTTATGAGTGGTATATTAATTTCTTTTCTCTCCACAATTTACCCAACTTCCAAGATATTTAAAAGTTCTGACCTGCTCAATTATCTGATTGTTTAGCACTATTTCACCCTCATCATTTCATTTTTCTTCAAAAGTCATACTTTTAGTTCTGCTGATGGATATTTTCATGTTATATTGTTCCACTATATCGTTTAAAAATTAAAAAGATCTTTGAAGATCATCTTCAGTGTCACTTAATAAAATTTGGCTGTCAGCATACAGAATCATTCCGATCTGTTTTTCCCTAAAATAGATGTACCTTTGGACTTTTGTTTTTACATATTTAATGATTTGGTCCACGTACATTAAATCTGCATAGTTCTACCACTTCCTCCTGTATATGGTCCCACTTTAAGGTTAAAAAGATTCTTAAGAAGGGGAGTGGAGTCAAAATATAAAGACGCACAAACTAATTTAATACTGCGTACCAGTTGTTGAATCACTGAACAACAGTGAACACTTTTTGCATGAAAAAAGTCCTTCTAATTCAGATTTTAGCACTGAACTTAATGGTACAATCCATTTTCTCTGGCACATTGTTGTTTAAGTCTGGTTTTGTACATCTTGATTACACAACTTTTAACACTATATCACTTCGGAATGTGTATTATATGTCTTTCTCGTGTTAAATTCTATCGTACCTCGTTAACAAGTTTCGGCCTTGTATGGGCCTTCTTCAGAAATGGTTGTTGCTGGTCTTAGCGTCTTTTGTTCTGTTTTCTGTGGGGGTGTGTTTGTGTAGAGGAATGTGGAGTCAAAGAGTGTGTGTTCTAAAATTGAGTTGTGTGCTGAGAATTTCATTTCTTCTAGTGTGTTTAGTTTCTGGCTTTTGGATGGATGTGTAGAATTTCTAACAAATGCTAACCACACCTACAAAGACATCAACACAGAAATGGAAATTCTACAGATCCAACCAAAAAGCCAGAAACTAAACACTAGAACAATACGAAATATACAGACACAAAAAGCACATCAAATGAAATTCTCAACACACAACTCAATTTCAGAACACACACACTTTGACTCCACATTACACTACACAAACACACCCCATAAGAAACAAAACAAAAGGCGCCAAGACCAGCAACAACCAGTTCTGAAGAAGGTCCATACAAGACTGAAACATGTTAACCAGGTACGATAGAATTTAACACAAAAAAGACATATAATATAAATTCGAATCTGGTTTTGTTTTTTTGGTGGGCTATGAATGTTAATATTTCTTCGATACTAACTATACAATAATTTGAAGCTAATAGTGGTAATTTAATTAATTAATTTGATTAATTTACTGCTTTAATGGACAAGAATCCTGGTGTGATATTTTTTCCCCACATAACTTTACTTCCTTTCACAGCCTCTTAAAATTTAGTAAAAAACACTTTCAAAGGGCCTAGCTTGTTTTCTTTTCCTACTCCTCACATTTCTGTTATGATACAAAACTTCCTGCTAAGTATCCTTTAACAGTTTAACTTATGTATCTCCACTCTTTATCTTGTTTATTCCACCAGTCTCAAGGTCAAGACCACTCCAGAGAAATTTCTTCAGCCCCTTGTTAGCAAACTCAGTCACTTGTAAGCTTTACTGCTGTAAAGAAGTGTCTGGTTGATATACAGTTATAATTTAGCTTTGTGTGTAGTGCAGAGCATATATTATGTTTTGTGTTTATATTGATCTATTATATTCAAGTACTGTAACAGAGAGTTAAATATGTCGCGCAAATGTATTAGTGATTCTGACAATTTCTATGTGTGATGAAGATACAGTTAAATCTAATAGACAGAGAATAACACCACGAATAGAAAAGGCTTACGAATTATATTTTGGTTGTAAAGTAGGTGATCAAAATAGGAGGTTGGCTTCTCATGTGTGTTGTGGTAATTGTCTAGCCGTCTAAAGAGGTGGTTAAAGAACAAACGAAAAGTTTCTATGCCTTTCTAAATTCCGATGATATGGAGGGAACTATCCAACCGTATTCATTACTGTTATTTTTGTATGACTAGAATCGAAGGGCTTAAAGGAAAAGATAGAAAGAAAATTGAATACCCAAATATTCCGCCAGATATTAGACCTGTTAGTCACAGTCATGAGATACCGATTCCTATTCCTCCTGACTCTTGGACACTGAAAGAAGTGATAACCCAGAACAAGTTCCATCAAGTTCTGGTTAAAATTTGAAGGCATAGATCCGTATGTGCGTCATCAGGTAACTCAGGGAGAGTTAAATGATCTGGTTCGAGATTTAAATCTTTAAAGAGCACAAGTAGAACTTTTAGGTTCTAGGCTGAAGAATGGAATTTCTTACAGAGAGATACAAGCATATCTGTATTTCGAAAACGAGATGAGCAGCTGGTTAAATACTTCAAAATGGAGGATACCCTATGTTACTGTTGTGATATTGATGGTTGAATGAATGCTCTTGGTGAAAGTCACAACCCAGATGAATGCAGACTCTTCATAGACGCATCAGAGTTAAGCCTGAAAGCTGTGCTTATACATAATGGAAAGATACAACCATCTGTACCCATTGGTCATGCAGTGTAAATGAAAGGAAGTTATGATAATATGGAACTCCGCTTAAAAAAGTGCAGTATGACAAATATAACTGGTCTATCTGTGGGGATTTTATTTCTTTCTCTCAAAAAGATAAAAATGTGATTTACTAAAGAAAACTGAGGGCATTACATAAAAACTAAGGATATATTTGGACTCAGCGCATCAAAATATATAATAAATGACATATGAAAGGTTCAGAGCCATAGTGGGCCAAGCACAATTTATTCAAAACGGAGAAAACAGTTAAAATTAAGTTATTACCATAATTTAACGAAACATATAGCAAGTAAGATAAAATATGCACATTGAAATTAAATGATATGTCAATCTTCATTAATTATGCTATTTACCTAACTTTAACCCTTGCTTTCTCCGTTTTAATAAATGGCGCTTGGCCCGCTATGGCTCTGAACCCTTCATATTTGTTCAAAAAGTTTTGAAGGTAAATTTTGTTGTTCAGTGTAATCAATAGTTCCACTGCCACTTCATCTCACTAATCCCACAGTCTGTGTCCGGAATCGACCTCCGGTCCCCTTTGTTGAGAAGTTGTCAGCTAAGTGACTGAGCAACGTCTACGACTGCGATCTGCGACTTGATATGGTCTAACAAAGGGAATTTCGGGACGAATCAATAGTGACGGCGATCGTAGTAGTTCTTGCCGGCGAAAGGATCACGACGACAGAATGCGCTATGCATGTAGAAGCTGTGGATTCCTGCAGGCGGCACAGACGTTACACGGACAGCCCATTAAGAGCTGTTGTTTCTACAGTTCTCAGTGCGACAATTTCGCTGTAAGGTCCGTGGAGACCGAGCATGTTAACTTCTGTGGAGAAGGGATCGTTATTTTGCCCTCTTGGAAACGTCGCGTTCTATTTTCCCTTTATACTCTCTACCACATTGACCAACAGAGTGAATACTAGCGTCTGTACGATGGAGGCCTGCTGATATTGCACCAGAAATGCTCAATCGTTAGAATGTTTTTTTTTTTTTTTTTTTTTTCATTTCTCGTCATATGGAGTGCACTCGAAATAAAGCCTAAATGACTGAAGGCCTTGTTTTTTACTTCATTCTACGGTAATTTAGCTGATACAAAGTTTGTATGTGCAGAATCATTGACAAAATACTCATTCTTTATTGACACATTTTTAGCACATATATGACTAACGTTAATACATTACAACTTGTTAAATTAACAACTTATAATAATATAAATTACTATTTTAATTATATTGAAAGTTAAGAGGTAACTTTGTGACCATTATGAAGCAGTTATTAAATAAGACAGGGCGTTTAAAAAGTATCCAATATTTTAGGAGGTGCTATTATGCATCAAAACAAGAAAAAAATATCTAATAAACATGGGTCCTACAACATATACTTTCTGAGATCTGAACGCTTGTTCATAGGAGGTGCTCAATATGATGCCCATTCATGGCAATGCATTCCTCTGCCCTTCGGCGTAAGGAATCACACACTCTTTGAAATTGACCTGATTGTTTTTGATAGCCAAGCCTAGGGGATTTAGATTTGAGGAACGAGCAGGCCAAGGTGTGGGGCCTCCCCAGTCAATCCAGAGGTCCTGAAATGTCAGCGTCAGGTGTTCACGCTCGTTGCGAAAAAAATGTACTGGTGTGCCATTATGCGTGAACCATATCATTTCGTGGTCTTTGCTGACATGGTACATATTCCAGCAAGGTAGGCAATACGTTAATAAGATAGTCCTGATAACGAGCCCCAGTTAATCTCTGTGGTATCACGTATGGCCCTTAATCTATCGCCAAGAACGCCTGCCCATACGTTGATTGAGAATCGGGGCTGATGCCTTGTTTCTTCAACTGCATGGGAATTTTCATCAGCCCATACATGATTGATTACGAAAATTCACAACACCATCCCTGCTGAACCCTGCTCATACCCGCATCCATACTTTTCTTTTCAGTATTCCTTGCGACATATCAGTATTTCATGCCAGCAGGGGTGTCAACTACGGTATGATTATCTGGTAGCCTGCTGTATTGTAGGGCAGAAAAATGCATTGCATTGAGCACCTCCTATGAACAAGTGTTCTAATCTCAAAAGTATGTGTTGTAGGACCCATGTTTATTAGACTTTTTTTTCGTGGTTTGATGCATACTATCACCTCCTAAAATATTGGATAGGCCTACTTTCTTTTAACACCCTGTATACTAATCCAAAATCTAAACACAATATACTGCATTCCATAATGTATGACAGAAGACTTAAACATTCTCGGCAGAGGACGGGGGGAGGATAATTGCTATTCAACCAATGGCATAGGTTACATTCCAGGCTTATCTTGAAGTTGGGCGGTCTGAAGCGTTATATCCCTGCCCAACTTCAAAATAAACCTGGAATGTGACCTCTGCCATTAATTGAATAGCAATTTTTCTTCTCCCTTTGTCGGCCGGCAATGTTTACATCGCCTGTAAGACATTATGGACCACAGTATAGAACAAACGGAATATTAAACATACAAGAACTCAAACACAACATAACATCCTCAACAGTCAATTGAATTTCAAAAAGCACAATACTACCAGTCACACCAGCGAATAGGGATTATAAAGAATGGACACTTCGCGTCGGTATCTTTGATGTAGCCGGACTCATTTCAATGACCTTCAAGCCAGCTAGAGCGTGAGATTCTGCTTTCTCCCTAGAGTTGGCGCTGACATCACACCAGCTAGCAGTCGACACAGCGGAAATATAACACATGCAATTATTACATCTAGGTACATTATGTACTCAAATAAAATAAATTGGATCCATAAAATAATAAATCCGTCACTAACTGTAATGTCTAGACTCTAGAGTTCCTTTATAATGAGAGTTGAGACGTTGACCCCAACAACAATTAAAATATGTAATGATTTGATAGCACTCAAAATGGAAAAACAAAACTCTTATGAGAAGTAAAACCATATACCTATATTATATTATATACAAATATTAAACGAATTTGATACATAATTTTATCATGTATTATATTAGTTTATAATATAATTTATTATGTCTGAAATATAAAAATTATTATTAGGCTACAACTAGTTCATCATTGAGAAATAAGGAAAAGCTGTTAACTTGAATTTATTTGAAGCAAAGCGTTACTGGATTATGCAATAAGGTAGGCGATGTTTGGATCCTGTGTCTCAACTCTATCACAGTTTAGTATATACTAAACTGTGACTCTATTCTCAAATATTATCTTAGCCTATGCTCAATTACACTAACCTCTAGCGCTTGAAAGTAGAACTAAACGCTGGCGCACAGAGAAACAAAACGCAGGAAAATTCCCTCAGTGTCCATTCTTTATAATCCCTATTCGCTGGTCACACTCCCACCACTATCTATACATCCCCCGCCACAACGACACCGAGTAAGAAGAAGACGGTAGAACGCGGAAAACCTCACTAGAATGCTTGATAATAGCGAAAACCACGCTGAAACTGGTCATAGAAATGTAGTACTGGTACCTCTTAAGTTTCAAAATCTAACACAGTACATTATTAAAATTTGTTAATTGAACAAGTTTCAAAGTACTGTCATAAATGATAAATATAGGATGATGTATAAGTTCGTAGCATTTTTGTTCATCATCACAACACTGCGTTGCTAGGAGACTGTTTATCATTTGTTGTAATTTGTTATTTTAAATGTTATGCCCTGAATTTTGCTGACTTGAAGAAAGTTTGCGCTATTTGTGGACTGAAGAAAATGGTATGCCAAGTGAGAAAGGGGAACAATTCCGACATATTCTTCTGTTTGAGTTTAAGTGGATACTATACACCGATTTTTGACAAAAATGAAATTTTGGTTTTTATCGTTTTCGGCACTTTAACATGTTTAAATTATACTATAATTTTATTTCTTCTAATTGTCAGCTTTTAGCCCTATCTTCAGCAAACAATATATATATATATATATATATATATATATATATATATATTTTATAATTCTTAATTCAGAAATTTTATCAACAGTCATCTCACTAGACGTTTTGATTTATCTAGAGAAAATCAAAACTCGAGTGGGATTTAATTGACTATTACACGATTAGAAGAAAGTATATAAAGATTAGAAGTAACGAAGTACTCCAATACAATAAAATATTAATTGACTTACGAAAATACAACTGTCTTCAAATGTATTATTGTACCATCTCAGCATTACAAATATTACGCTAGATGCATGCTAGATGGCAGTAGTGAGCAATGCCTTCTCGTCGAGAAGTTGTCGATCTATATACACGATGGCTACTAGTCAAGAAGGCTTTGTTGATTCAGTTTAATTTTTATTAAAATGCAAGATTCCACTTCAATTATCCGAATCCCAGTAATCAACGTCACTTGACAGATGATTTTCAATAAATCTTAATATTAAACAATCTCTGATACGTGACTATCCATAATATCATATAGCAGGAGCTATAATATAACCTAACTAATATACTGTACACAAGTGTTAGAAAAGTTTTAATTAACGACGATGACATAAAAATAAACATGAATAATTTTAAAAGGAATAATTATTGAATGTACAATTTTCAAATTTGAATGTGGTTGGTGGTTCAATTGATTTTATATTGGATGTGTGCGTAATAGAAGTGGAACTCGTTGATTTAGGCCTACATGGTATATTCAACTTATTCAGAATTTCCGAATGAATAATTTTAAAAGGAATAATTATTGAATGTACAATTTTCAAATTTGAATGTGGTTGGTGGTTCAATTGATGTTATATTGGACGTGTGCGTAATAGAAGTGGAACTCGTTGATTTAGGCCTACATGGTGTATTCAACTTATTCAGGATTTCCGAATGGTGCTCTTCATTTATTTGTAAATCGGATTTCAGAAGATGCATAGGTATGATCAGTGATTTTTATTAATTCTTGTTCTTGAATGCCAATGCGAGTCATATTTGAAACTGCTGTGCATCGACTGGAGTTTGTTTGTAATTTATATATATATATATATATTTTTTTTTTTTGACGTCCAGACCAGCGCAGTTTCAAATGTTGGCAAACAAAGAAACAAATGCTAGGGACGCGATAAAATTAAACAAATGCTAGGGACGCGATAAAATTGTGCGATAAGCAGCCATGATTGTTTGAAATACGTCCTTTCGTACCGTTTTATTGGTCAAAAGTAGTATGACGTAGTAGGAGTGTAATAGTCAATGAAAAATTTGTTTTTGCCAACCGCTCAGTGTAAATTTTAAATTTATTTAGCCGATTCTATAAAAGTATGTTACATATGCCCTATTTTGCCTACATTTGTAGATTTTATCCATTCTGAGAAAAGTGCTCCCAAAATTGAGGAATTTAACATAGCAATATATGGAAACTTTGACACCATTTTTCTGCATTTTCTTATTTTTGTGACATTGGTGCACTTTTCTCAGAAGACAGAAGACAATGTACAACATCAGTGTGCTGGCATTTTACACAGTAGGTTAAAAAATTAAGATTATTTCTATCTTCAGCAAAAATAAAAATAATTTGTAGCAATTCTTAATGTAAAAATTGTTATAAATGAAAAAAAAAAATCTGGCAACCGTTCAGTGGAATTTTAAATGTATTTAACCAGTTATATGCATAAAGGTATGTTACATACGCCGTATTTTTTTACATTTGTAACTTTTATAACTAATGAGAAAAGTGTACCTAAATTTGAGGAATTTAACACTGTAAGATATGGAAGCACAGGCTCCCCTTAATAGAAGAGCAAAGGCAGCGGAGGCGGCTCGAAATAATGAGCAGTGTACGTGAAGAATAATATTACTGTTTAATTTTTGTCTTCTATTCATCTCAAAAACTTTCTTCACAGCGAAAAAAACACTAGCAACTTTTCCATCAACCCAATACATTTGAAATTATAAGGTTAATTTTAGTATTGCATTGGGGTAAATAATGACAAGCTGAAAAAAAAGTGTATTTCGATATTTTTTAGAAAATACATCTTTTCAGTCCTGATAGGTAAGAGAATCTAGAAAAAAATGTATTAATACAAATAACAATTACAAATATTAACACACTATCAATAATAGAAAGCGAGAAACTCCCAAAATATGAAGTGCCAGCTGAAATCTGGAGCACACCAACAAAGAATAAGAACTCTAAATGCAAAGACATTATTCACAACCCTAAATTAATTCCATAACTGCCAAGTGGAACAGCTGTTGCTAACTTCCGACAAGTTACTGGTCACAGAACTGGCTTGCTGTCAACTACAAACTGTCTGTTATGCCAGGTGGAAGAGGATGTCATGTGAAACCTCTCAGGACTTGTCATGTTTTGAAGAAGCATTCAGATAATAATAATAATAATAATAATAATAATAATAATAATAATAATAATAATAATAATATTATTATTATTATTATTATTATTATTATTATTATTAATATTGAAAACGAAAAAGATAATGATATAAGCTTAGTTAAATTTTGAGCATTAAAGTAATGCATACTCAGACTTAGGCAAAGAAAATGGCAGTGTTTCCTGTAGAAAACGTCGATCAACGACAAGGTGTTTAAGAAACTTTCCATTTGAATTCGTCGGAGAATAAAATCTGAGGTTCAATGTAAGATTGCAACGTTCCATACATTGTGGAATAATAGTTGAGAAATAGTAACGTTATTTAAGAAGAACTATAATGTTTTTTGTAAAACTCATTTTATACCTCTATTCATCATAAATATAATATTTTGCAACTGGCGGGAATTTTATATCATTATATTCTTGGCCCTGGGCTTCCCTTCTGGAAGTGACATATCGAACTATATTCCTCTATATAAGTCAGGCATGTTCTACCGGTATTTCTAGCCTTTAAACGGTGTGCAACAGTGACGTAGAATCTCAAAATCGCATGCAGGCACACGCTTAAAAGATATTCTAAGTAACTGTTGCACCTCGTTTAAAGGCTAGAATTGCCCGAGTTAAACATGCCTGTTGGGAAGATAATATTAAAATGTATTTGAGGGAGGTGGGATATGATGGTAGAGACTGGATTAATCTTGCTCAGGATAGGGACCAATGGCGGGCTTATGTGAGGGCGGCAATGAACCTCCGGGTTCCTTAAAAGCCAGTAAGTAAGTAAGTAAGTAAAGTAAGTAATTAAGTAAAAAGTAAGTAAGTAAGTTAATTAAGTAAGTAATTAAGTAAGTAATTAAAGTAAGTAAACATGCCTGTTCTAAATGGAAAACTAACGCTCTATCTCTTTAGTTGAACGTAGATCAAAGTAATAAATAATAATAATAATAATAATAATAATAATAATAATAATAATAATAATAATAATAATAATAATAATAATTATTTATTTAGCCTGGAAGAGTTAAGGCTGTAAGGCCTTCTCTTACACTCAACCAGGATTAAAACTTGCTTACGTAGTTGAATAATGGCGGTAAGAAGGTGATAAAAAGACTTTGAGTCATTTGTTCTATTTTAAAGGTCAATATAATTCTACACTTAAAAAAAAAAAGTCATTGACATGAAGGAAAAGGTCGAAAAAATTCTACAGGTTACAGTTAGGGCACAAATATAGGCATATAATACTATACTTCGGTCTCTGCACATAAATCTTATATCATAATCATGTATGAAGTATGTTATGCTATATTAAACTCTCAGGACTCAGGAGGTTATATTAATCAAATGACTTATCAAAGTTCAATAACAGTTATACAATTATTATTACACTCCTTCGCCGATTTAGTAGAACAGCAGCAAAGCTGTACAACCTAGCCTGTTGTGACGAGTATCCAAGCCCCCGCATATCGGTAAGGCATCATGTTACAAATACGTTCACGTCTGAGTATTTTCCACAAAGTAAATATTATTCAAAGTTTGAAAATGGCGCAAATATTAATAATATTGCTGGATAGTTTAAGGTTAACATTTATTTATTTCTTTTATTAATCTCTTCATTATACATTTCCTTATATCTAGTCTAAATATACATAAACAGGAATTATTAAATTAAATTTTACGTGTTTCACTTTTTAAATTAAAAGTGATTACGATATGAATAGACCTAATTAATTCTGTAGTATTTGCTATGAGTTTACAAGCGAGTTTAGGAAGATCTTATGTTTGATGTTTAGTCAACTGTCCAAGACAGGTTTGAACCTCATAAGTAACACCAATAAGGCATCACCCATGAGGCAAATAGGCCAGGAGATAAGGGGTAGGGTGACCAGTTCCTTTTCCGCTCCAATGCATGCATCGACGATTAGCCACATATTCCACTAATCATACTTCAGATGCATACAAACAATTGTTTTTCCTCTGACACATGTCAAGTGAGATGTACTGCCTGATAATAGATAGACATATCAGCCACAACCTCAATCAGAGGTAGAAGCTCTTATAATGCGATAAATTAAGAAAGCCTCATCAATCAATCAATCAATCAATCAATCAATCAATCAATCAATCAATCAATCAATCAATCAATCAATGTTGGAGCCAGAATGAATTATAATGGCAGATAAAGTAATTATCTCATGCCTCCATGTTAATTAAAACATTCACTAGAACCAAGTATGCAGCTGCTGAAGCCGTTTGCCCTGTGAACTAGCAGTAGTACTATATTTATTTCAGCTGTGTTCAAATTTACGTTTTATTGAAAAGAAACAAGTATTATGTTAAACATATGTAGAGCCGTTCGCATTCGGAATGTATAACAGAAAAAATGGTTTATTTAACGACGCTCGCAACTGCAGAAGTTATATCAGCGTCGCCGGTGTGCCGGAATTCTTTCCCGGAGGAGTTCTTTTACATGCCAGTAAATATACTGACATGAGCCTGTCGCATTTAAACACACTTAAATGCCATCGACCTGGGCCGGGATAGAACCCACAACCTCGAGCACAGAAGGTCAGCGCTATACCGACTACGCTACCTAGGCCGACTGTAACAGAAGATATTAAGTTAATTGTTAAAGTATATAATGTTCAATACATTTCGGTTTTACATTACTGGAATTGAATTGCAACCAGGACGACAAATAAATGGAAAAACTTCCGTCTGAAGACAAATTACCTATACAGGTGTACAATGCCTTGCCAAAGCTGCAACAGTTGATAAGAGTTTGTCAGCGAAATGACCACCAAGTAAGACATGTTAAAATTTAGAACGCAACTGTCTGAATCTCTCTCGTTATTTCTGTTACGAATCGAGAATGTAACCCTGGCTACTTTAGTGAAAATCGGTTTATGTATGAACTCCAGCTTAGGCGATGTAAAGAATTTATAACCTTTGTGCTGCAGGGAAAGTAGATTACAAATCCAATTGCTTATTCAACCTGTTTTGTATGATAACATGAGGGACTACGCAACTGGTGAAGGATGTTGTTACCATTTAGCGTGGAGGGTTCGGAGCAGACTGTACCTATTGAAAATACAATCACCCCAGAAATAATTTGCATAAGCACTAATCCCCCATACCGCACCGTGTGTACCCTCTGCTAATAACTTCGGAGAATCCCCAAGACTACCAATTGACTCTCCCGAACGGTAAGTTGATCACTCGAGTTGCAGAACTCGCGATCTAAATTAGTTGCACCACCGTTAACACTTTGGCGACTTGAAAAAACGATTTGCGAACACGATAGTGTCTCTAAACTACAGGAAATGTTTCGAGATTCGAATCGATTTTGAAGGTATCTTAGATTACTTTTCCTTAACGTTGTAAAGACTGTAAGCATAATGTATAAAACAAAGTTTACGAGTATAATCTTAACCCTTCAGACCTGATGTATACATTATAGTGCACATTGTTTCTTTTTATTGTTTGGAATGTCTTCGATACTTTTAAATATTTTGAAAATGTAATGTGATAGAAATAGAGAATATTATTTTGAAACATTTTATACCTGAATTAAAAATAAAATAAAAAATTTTGGGGCCCCAGAGGTCAAAATTGTCCCCAAATTTTGATTTTCGGTGAAGACTTGATTTGGGAATTTTGGATTCCCAGAATGATTATGTGACCAGTTTTTTAATTTTGTTTAATATAAATTTACGTCTGAAGGGGTTAAAATGTTGGTGTAAGTTTAATTTGTTAATTAATTGATATTAATTAATGGGCGTGATGGGTGAATTTTCTATTTTCTGGAATATTTAAGATAGAGACTTCATGTTTCGTGCACTTCATCTTCTTGCTATTATTCTTGCATATAAGTTTCATTATGTTCAGATGAGTGGTTTGTGACTTATTCAAATTTAAGGAAAAACTGCAAATTTTAAAAATCTATCTGCTCTTATAACATTTAAGTTTCATGCATGTCTCTTTTCTTACAGCTTCTCTGATATACTTAGAAAAGAACTAAGCACTCAGAATTTTATATTTGCATCTATGAATGGGGAGAAAATTTCTTTAAATATATGAAACTTCAAAATTTAAATTTGTAGTGTTCATTAAATATGTTTAATTTTTATTTTGAAAGTATTCAATTTATCGAAAATGATGCTGTGTTTCGTTAATTATAGTATATAGAATTTGCAGTAAAATTTTCAGAGCCTTTACACTTTGAACATGAGAAAATTTGTAGAAAAAAGTATGAGAAAACAGCGTGTAAAGTTTACAAAAATTTAAGTTCAAGGATGCAGAAGTGTAAATATGACGTAATTTTTATGCTTACAAGCGCCGCAGAGCAGTAAAACTTGCTGAACATATAGGTAAATAAGTGATTGCTGATTCACTGAAGAAAAAACGTAAACGCTATTATTGACTGAAAATGACCAAATTTTCACCCATATTCATTCATCGAGCCATCCACATAACCATCCGTTCCCACGATTCACTCTTTGTTCACTAGGAGGCTTGTCAATTCTTGCATATTTCATTCGTTAGGTTTCTCAATGCTGAATTTGTTAACTCTTAATCCAGTTCATTGTTTGGTTTCTTTATTAACTTATTTCTTGAAATATTAATTTATTCATTGCTTGTTTCATTTATTCTTTCACGTGTTCAGGCCTTCATTTAGAGATGAACAACGATCGAGAAAGCAAGACTAACAGTACCCACAAAGCCGAAAACCCACGACAATGTGTATACATCGCGTAGTTGACGTGAAGGCTGCTTGTGAGTGTTTAGAGACGTCGAGATTGATCACTCTCGAAGTCCCGAACGTCAAGCAGCCTTGAATCGCTACAGTTGTTTTTTACACCTGACTGAACTTTTATGTACTTCGGCAACTGTTATATAAGATGTATAAACAATAAAGTAGCCTATTTGAAACATCATCTCTACCTTTCGGTGTATAATAATCCGTTCCCCAGTCTTTATTTAATTACTAGGCCCTTATTAAAAGGCTAGGAATTTTCTTTTCATATGTTTGAAATCAAGTGTGCAATCTCAAGTAAAAAGATATTAACGTTATGTTTTATGTTCCTCAGAAATGTAAATTTATTTGAGAATTGTTCTTCTTTATTTAGGCCTATATAACCATAGGTAATATCATATAATAGAACCAGAACATTTGATAGCTAAGATACTGTCCTGTTTTGTCTTTTTGTCTCATTTAAACATTTATAATGTTATTTATTTCAATGATGTAGACCTACGTTATTCAAAGTTACGAAATCTTTCCACGCCGACCAAACGCTATTTCGAGAATGATGAGCGAGACTCGAAGCGCACGAGAATGACGAGACGAGACGAGACTCGAAAGACAAATGCAACGAACACAGCGAGCGAGAGCGGCAGTTAGTTTTGTTCATCTCTACCTTCGTTCATTTACCAGTGTCTTTGCTCATTCGCCACTACTTGGATTTCTTGTTTATTTATTTGTTCACGTGTTCGTTTGTTAGTTACTTCTTCTTGCATTTATTCTCATCTGTCAAATCTTACATACTGTATATTAATTCCTATTTCATTTATTCACTCAATGTTTTATTGATTCTTTAATTAAATGATCTTGCTGGCAGATTCGTTTGTTCGTAGCTTAGTTATTTCATGCAGTTTATTCATTAATTTATTGAGTTATTTTGCCCAATGCTTCGTTCATTTATTCATATTGTATTCACTTGTTCATTCCTTTGATAATTCATCATTACTTTGTTTTTATTCCAAAAGTTACTTAGACCGCTTATAAAGATATTCCGGATTCCCTTCCCGCCTATACCCAAGGAATTGTTCAAGAACATAAAGCATCAAACGGAGTACATCCAACCCCGTGATTTGAAAACTGAAACGAAATCGGGTCAAAAGAAAGATATTAATAGCACCTGTGTGGGTCCCGAACACTAACCACGCAGTGCTCCTATCCTGTATGATAGTTAAGCAGTGGACTTCTAGATGGCAGGCGGGGTTAGGTATTTTACGTAAATTACACTTGACTTAGAAAACCAGGATTGTACAATTGCGCTATGAAATTTGTCTGCGTGACACGTAGATTACACGCTAAAACACGTACTTTGAAAACGTGAAGTAAAGAAAATAATAAACAAAATATAAATCATGATAAAAAACCCTTCACTTGACTGTCTATTTTTTATTAATCATTCAATAAGTGAATAGCTTCTAAAACAAGTAGTGCCTACAAGTACTTTCTCCTTATCCGGCAACACCAGGTAACATAAAAAATTAAATATGCTACCTGATGATGCTAGATAAGGCAAGAGTACTTGTAGCCATTACTTGTTTTTCCATGTTATTCTCTTACTGAATGATTCATAATAAATAGTCAAGTGAAGGTTCTTTTATCATCACTTATGTGTTAGTATTGACTGTTCGGTGATATGTTTTGTAAAAAAAAATCATTCAAAGAAAAACGTTTCTACGAAAATTCCATACTTAACGTAAAATATAAGTAGAGTTAGTGCAATAAATCATGCTTCATCTGAAACGAACCACCACCACCACCACCACCACCACCACCAATAAAAATTCTGCTTACGAAAGAGAGAATTGCCGAAAATTGCGGATATGAACGTTAGTTTGGTGGTTAAACACTTACGTACTTAAGCCATAAGAATGAACACGTAGCTATGACCCAATTGAAGTGAAGATAAGAGGCGTGTCCGGCGTAATCATTTGAATCGTTGCGAGGAAATGAACTCCGGTACCTAAACGAGATTCCCACACGCTACGCAGTACCGTAGGAAATGAGTCGTGAATATCATCGTGTGCCCAAATCGATACAATCAGTGGCGTCTCAAGGTCTTTAGATCAACCACTCTAAAATATCTATCCCAAAATTAACACGGTTTATTATTATTATTATTATTATTATTATTATTATTATTATTATTATTATTATTATTATTATTATTATTATTATTATAGTATTTATTTTAGCTGGCAGAGTTAAGGCCGTAAGACCTTCTCTTCCACTCAATCAGCAAAAGGTATACATACATATGAATGACCTTACAAGCTACAAAGAATACAATTTGATTTCGATAAAAGTTACGTCTGTACAAGAGTTACTTATGAATTAAACAGTGGCATAGTATGAACTATTAATTAAACAATGAAATACAAACTGTGTAGCAGAATTAAACTGAAATGCACAGAATGTTAATATATTATTTCAAATAAAGTTGGATAATAGAAAGAGATTATTACGAGACAATTGTGGTATCAGAATGCATGTCTAAAGAAAGAAGTTACCATATAGTCAGTGACCGTTTAGATCAGTGTAATTAGAGTGAATTGCTAACAAGCTTATCATTTAAGCTATTTTTAAAAATGTTTGTCTTGCAGCCCCTAATACTTTGTGAGAGGGAATTCCATTGTTGCGAGGTGGAGACTGTGAAAGATGATACTACTAAAACCACCACCACCACCACAAAATAAGTTTTTAGATGCTTAAAACAGATGTGAAAAATATCAGATTGATATACATTGTAGATTTTCGAAAATTTGGTTAGAATTAAAGTCATTTTTTGCTTAATCTACTTTGGTAAAAATGAAATTCCCCCCCCCTTAAAAGTTATTAAAAAAATTGAGGTTCTGAGTGCAAGAAGGACATTTTAGAGGATGTGTCCTTTTTGAGTAAAACGCTTTATTGTGTTCTGTGATCTGTTATGCATATGATCACCAAGTTGTAGTTCAATACTGTGATCATAGAGGTCAGGAGTACCCAAAATGTAAAGGCGTGCATAGATAACATTATTACGGTTTGACTTTTCAACATCAAATTTCTCAAAACTTGCATTTGAGAGAAGTGCCTTTCTTGCACCAAATCCCTCAATTTGGAAAATAAAATAAGTCGTTTGCAGCAAATATACCAACTTTGAAACTACTATCTTCAAAACTTCCGAAGTTACAAGAATTTGAATACGACTCTACATTTTTGCATCCGTTCCACTTTAAGACTTTCCTTATTACTTTCTATAGTGGCTCTAGTGTATTCAGGCTTAGTGATTTACCTCACCAATTGAATATCTTGATTTCTGTTTGAGTTATAGTTATGGCACAATGTATGATATTCCTGGAAGACGCCACATTTTAATTTTTCATAAATTACGAGTATGTTCCATTAACTTGTCCTCTGCGGTGGCTAAATGGTCAGAACGTCAGTCTGTCACGCAGACGGCAGGTCTGGGATTTTTCATTGAAAAAGGTCGCAGTTGGGGTCTTTCTCGTGATTCTCCCATTTTCCCATATTAAACATCTTCATCATTCTGACACCATTTCTCCATTCCATGATCATTCCATAGCATTCCCCGAAAGCCGACTGGCGACGCACGGAGGGGGCTGGCCTAGGAACGAGGAGGGTTGCCTGCTCGAAATCTGGGTACGCAGC
The DNA here is from genome assembly GCA_025594305.2 of Periplaneta americana. Taxonomy (NCBI): domain Eukaryota; kingdom Metazoa; phylum Arthropoda; class Insecta; order Blattodea; family Blattidae; genus Periplaneta; species Periplaneta americana. Next base: position 42,805,334 of record JAJSOF020000027.1, on the reverse strand, counting down.
GAACCTGTGTGTAGTTAGCCGATGTGGGTTTGGGAATGCGCCTACCTTGACGCTTAAAAGTCGCAGTGCTGGGTCATAGCTCCTCCCGAAAATTATATTCCATTCTCCATTCACTTTCACGCCACTGATAAACCGCCACTGATACAACATAGGCTGCGTTGAAGGTGGAGTTTTATAGCAATCTGTATAAAGGTTTGGCGAAACACTTGCACAAGAGTGGGGAGGGGGGAATTCTTTGAAGGGAAACCACTCAGTTCGCTATAAATATTTCATACGATATGGAAAGGTTTGTTACCTCGCACTTTAAGGAGCGTCGCAAAATAAACCGGGCTTGATTGATGTTCCTCATGCACAGTAAATCACGTGTTCACTAGTTTCAATAAAGTTATTAATAAAACTATCAATTCTGCTTAAAATGGAGGCGGCGATAGTTTGCATCCGGTGCTTAGTTTCCTAGCGCTTGGAACTGCGTGTAATTGACAGTAACTACATCAGTGACTGACAGGTGAATGGATGGACGACCTGTACATCTTGTGCCCCAAGACTGCATTACTGCACCTCTGGCCAAGTTCGCACCAATCTCCACAAATCAAGCACCTCGATCGACCCTCTCCCTCGATTTCTGCAGTCATCCATCACAACGTCATGCATATCGATATATCCTAACAGTCTTACTAATAAACCGTGTATAGTTTTTATACGAGACTTATGCAGAGTTGAGACAGAAAACGTTACTAATAAACCGTGAATAAGCTATGGACGTATAAACAGGCTGTAACTATATAATGGGAATTGCTTTGCAGTAGTTATATACACGAAACCCCTTGTTTAAGCGTTGTATATAGGGAAAAATGGCTGCCTCTTTAACAGCTGTTCGTATCGACTGTCATTTTATGATGATGTTTACCTCGTAACCACAGAAGAACAAACCAAAGATCATAGAATTATTAGAATAATATTGCTGTAGCTTGTACTCTTTGACCAAAATGTAGTGTGGTAATCGATTAGAGCCAGTTGTACTATCGATATTTAACACGCCACACTAGAGCGCTCTACCGGATGCAGTAGAGAACCTCAGATATTCTATTACCTTTCGTAATGAAGTAATGACGAAACTATGACGTAGCTGTGTAACAGTTGTATTATTATACACGAGGTATGTAGTGATTATTAGTAAGGAATTTACACACGACTTATAAACGAGCTACTCATTGTATAAGTATAAGACAGTTAAACGTCTGTATATAGAGTTTTTATTAGTAAGACCGTAAGACTACAAATAAACTACGGAAAGAAAATAAATGAAATACTCATATATAAACAAAAACATTACAAACAACGCGAACACGAGCAGTGCTCTTTCGGAATAAATTATGCTTTGGTATTTGTCGTATTTTTATTTGAATATATTATTACGATTAAGAAGTAAATAGACAAATTAGATACAGATGAGGAGGCGAGACTTGGTAAGTGAGCTGTGCGATAGTAGAAACAATGAGCTTTCAGAAAGAGAGTTTGTTTCATGATGGTTAATATTATACGAATCTGCCGACACGGAAATTCGTCTGAGACTAAAACCTACCTTGTTCCTCCATACCCTTTGGTGATAGCCACGGAACACGATAAGGTCTTAGGACAGGTCTTGCCTCCTCTACTATAAGAAAACAAGCAAATAAAGAATTAAACAAACCATAAAACAGTAATCAATGAAGCATCAAAGAAACAAACAATCAGACATACAAACAATCAAACAAACAATCTAAGTCATAAAAACCAGACAAACAAACCATCAAACCAACAAATAATTAAATCAACAAGTACACCGACAAACATTCAATCCACAATGAGACAAAGAAGCAACCAAACAAACAATCAGTCAAACAATTAGTAAAAACAATCAAAGTATCAATCGAAGAAACAAACAAAACACCATACAATTAAATATACAATCAAACATAGAAATAATTACACAATTAATCAAACGAACAATTAAATAAACAAAACGAACAATTAAAGAAGCAATCAACGAAACAAAAAATAATCAAACAGTAAACAAAGTCTTCAGTAGTCAAAGAACAATCAATCAAACATACAAACAATGAAACATAAAATAATCAAATAAACAAGTACAAAAAACAATCAGATAAACATGCAATTCGACGAACAAACACTCAGGCCAAGAAATAATCAAACCAATAATCAAATAAACAATCAATCAAACGCACTCAAACTAACAATCAAAGAAACAACGAAACTAAGAATGAAACAAACGCTCAAACATGTAATCAGCCAATGAAACAAAGGCACAATCAATCACACGAACAATCAAACAAACAAAAAATCAATCAAATAATAAACAAATAAACACATAATCGAACAATCAATCAATCAATCAATCAATCAAATAAGCAAATAATTAAACAATAAATTCCTAATTTAAAATATCATTCTTTATAATCTTCAAAGATGAGAACCACACGGATGTCCGATTGCAAAGAATGTGTTACCCTAAATTTGTATGGGCCTTCTAGGATTTTTTTCCTTCCGGTTTAAAACGTAGAAAAATGGTTACATGTCCCCTTCCATTCTCTGATCGTTTTCATACTCTTTATATTTTTCTCCGTTTAAACTTCTAAGCTGACATGGATATTTTGTGGACAAATTTAAAAGATAAGAAAAGGTGAACTTAGCCTTAATTAGGCAGGAAATTAAGGTTCCCGTCTTTTCTATACAATCGTCATTAGCTATAAAAATACAGAAGGAATCGTCTCTCCAAGAGATATAAACCTGTCAGGTTAGCAAGTCAGTGACATTTAGGGGTTGCTTGTCCTATTATATTCAACCCCTTTATGTCAATGGTTTGCTAGTCCGACAGGTTTAAAACTTTTGGCGGGACGATTCCTTCAATATGAAAACATTCCTGAACGTTTTTCTTAAAACATTTTTCTTAAGCTTCACAATTTCTAAAATGCTAATTTTCTAAAGTGTTTGTCCTAATAAATCATTTTCCTAAATAATAAGTTACTGGATTTTAAGTTCCTAAAGCAATTTACCTAATGAAGATTTCGTAAATCTACTAATTACTAATAATATAATGCGAATTTATTACATTATATAAATGTCAAATTTTTTATTACAATTTTATTTTAAAGTTACATGTTAATGTTATGACCTAAATTTAGAAAGAATTCAAGCCTTCTGTTTTCAGTTTTATATTCTTCATATTGTAGAATTTTTAATCTCATTCTCTTCTGTACTTTTCTATTGCTTCATAATTTTGGCTCTCATAGGTTCACCTATAACAAAATCAGAAATTATGCTTTCGATAACTCCTTGTTCGATTTTGAAGTTAGTATAATGCTTATAGGTTAAACATTGGTAATTTCGTGGCAGTGGTTATTTCGTGATACTTTTTCTTTGCTCTTTTGTGAACTAACCAATGGTATTACGAGATCCAAATTTCCGCCAAGGGATTGCATATGTTGTCCAGTTTCCAGAAACATACAGCTAAGCTTTGTGTGACTATTGTAGTTGCTTCAGTGAGCTTTTATGTTTGGAGAGAGCAAGTTTGCGTCGACTTCTCAGGCGTACAAATTTTGTGGATGTTTGTAATTACATTACAGGCTTATTACTAAAGGTAAGCATATGATATTTGGTACAAAGATTTATTGTATCTTCATGAAATTTGAGGAAATGTTTTTGGAATTTTAGATACATCTGTAGTCGCCATATAGGCTTAGCTTTACTGACAGAAATCTTAGCTGTTTGAGGCGAAATTTTGTTGAGCATTAAGTGTTACATTTTATACTACTTTAAAAATTGTATTACAATAGGAAATTTAGAAATCTGAAGACAAGATGTGATAACAAAAAAGAAAACGGAGACGCAATGGGTTCAGTGTAGCTTCTGTTTGATTTGTTATCATGCTAAGTGTCAATGATAAGTGCTAGATGACTTACTTGCAAGAATTGTGACAGAAGATGGAACATGGCTCCACCATTTTGGACTGGAGACAGAGGCAGACAATGGAGTGGCATCATGCAAATTCACAAAGAAATAGAAATTCAAAAGTACACCTTCGGCAGGAAACGTTATGGCTACTGTGTTTTTCGATTCAGAAGGACTCATGCTTGTGGACATCATGCCACACGGAACCACCATTAATTCTGACGGGTATGTTGCAACTCTCAAGAAACTTCAAGTTAGACTGAGTCGTGTTCGACGACATCGGGAGAAGCAGGATGTTCTGCTATTGCACGACAACGCACAGCCATATGTCAGTCACAAGACCACAGACCAGATCAGAAAATTCAGATAGACAATACTGAAACACCCGCCTTACAGTCCTGAACTGGCACCGTGCGATTACCATCTCTTTGGTAAACTGAAGGATCCCTTCGCGGAACGAGGTTAGAAGATGACTCCCTTGTGCACGCTGCTAAAGTGTGGCTCAGACGTGTGGTCCAGACTTTTACCGTGCTGGTCTACAGGCCTCGTTCCTAGGTGACGTAAGGCAGTTGAAAGGGACAGGGATTATGTGGAAAAGTGACTTTTGTTCCTTAAGGATGCATCTACATTCTATGAAAATAGCAAAGCTCTAGGATAAAAATATAATTTTTAAACAAACGTTATGCATTACTTTTGGAGTTACCCTAGTAATATGGGCTATAGTAAAGTCCGTAATAAAAGTGTTCACCCTTTCAGGGCAAAGAAGATCCCTTTTCAATTTCAATTTTTACTTTGATTTCATTCTTATTATGTATTTCTGTTTTCTTTCTATGAATATTAGACGGAATTACTATGTTTGAAGCCTTGTAACAATAAATGAGAATTTCATTTGACTTTAATGAATTTTTCCACAATTCTTCTACCTCTCACGAAATTATCAATGAAATATCACGAAATTACCAAGGTTATCACGAAATAACCAACCTTCAGCTTAAGTTGTAAAAGTTGTTTTTGGCACATATTCAAGAACGTATCCAATCTTTATGTCTCCAGATTTGTACAGCAAGTTATCGTCTTTTAGATGAAAAATCGGAATAAGGATATATTTACACATTTGCATTTTAAATTAGTTTTCATGAAATTATCATGAAATTACCAATGTTTACCCTACAATGTACAATCAGTATATTTAAGCAATGCACTTGTATTTATTGTATTGTTAAACATACATGCGCGTGTCACTGAAGATCACTGCTTCCATGCCTGTTGAATGATTCTATCAAACAGCGTCAGAATGTCTTTAAGAAGTGAGCTTCTACACAAGGTTTTGTGCAAACGTGTCAAGAACCTATTGCGATTTTTCCTATGTACGCCTTATGGCTAGTCTTATTCTCTGAGTTTCGAGTGATACATTTAGCATAGATTCCAGGCGTTTCTCTGGTTCTAGAAAACTTCTCCGTGTTCCATATCTTGTGTAATGCCTACGTTCTTGACTGTTCCTTTTGTATATATTTGGATGATGTTTCCCCAATACCATCAACTAATAGCTCGTACCTTCTCTTTGAGATAATTATTTATGGTTCTGAGTCCATACCCTCTTACTAAGTATCTCGTTTTGTTTACCTTGACTACTCAAACCTGGAATATGTACCTTCTCTCTATTCCTTTCCACAGAACATCCTTCTACTCATCATCTTTCAGCATATCGATTCCACGCCTCTGAATTCTCTCTGACCATGTCAGAGACTGTCGTACAATATAAAAATTTCAAATTTAAATTAAAGAATCACATTCTAGTACATGGAATTACTTGTTGAACTTCTGTCAGGTTGCGCAACTTCTGCTTAACCCATGTCAAATAATAAATATTGTAACTATGCTGTTGTAAAATTGACAATTAATATGTAATGTATTTATTATTATTATTATTATTATTATTATTATTATTATTATTATTAGTTATCACTCTAATCATTGCTAACCTTGTTTTTCTTTTTTTTTTTTAAATTATCTAATGAGAGCTCTATAGTGTTCTTTGACCATGTTGACCCTCTGTAGGGCTTTAATTTAATTTGTATTATTTTCATCACTGTTTGTATTGTTTTTGTATTTATGTGTGCTATCTGGTAGGATGGAAGAGAAGGTCTTATGATCTTAAATTCTGTCAGATTAAATAAATAAATAAATAAATAAATAAATAAATAAATAAATAAATAAATAAATAAATAAATAAATAAATAAATAAATAAATAAATCACTAAAAGTTTCGAAAGCAAATTAAAATTATTCGTATAGTTAAAATGTAAATCAAATGAGTTAATTTCCGCGAGCAGCGTTGAATACATTATTATTATTATTATTATTATTATTATTATTATTATTACTATTCTTATTATTTATTATTATTATGATTATTATTATTATTATTATTATTATTATTATTATTATTATTATATGATTATTATTAGCAACAGGAAATAGAAAATGTTTTAGATTAGAGTAATCCATTTGCAAATGACATTAGGAATATTGCCTTAGAAATAGGCCATTTGGAAATATTATGAGTAAAGGCTGGTTCACACAAATCGGGAATCGAAACGACAACGAGAACGGAAAGGAAATATTGTTAAAATAAATGCATTTAAATGTGAACATTCACAATTAAGTACTATGAATGCTCACATTTAAATATATTTATTTTAACATTATTTTCGTTTTCGTTGTCGTCTCCGTTCCCGGTTTATTGTGAACCAGCCTTAACAGTAATTTAGAAATTATTTGCTAAGAATATTTTATTTTAAAAAGAACATCAATTAGAAGAATGCATTAGGAAAAAACTTTAGGAATTATATTGAAAAAACAAACTTCAGTAGCTTAATGAAACTGCCACTGGTACTCATTTCTATTAGACGCTGATGATTAAAATTAAGAGCATAGTGCGGCAGAAAAGATTAGATCAATGGAAACAAATCCACGACGCTATCGGGAATCGAATTCGCGACCTTCTGGTTTGCAGTGCAACACCTTAACTGCGACAGCGTGTCCCTGCACAAATTTAAACCAACAACATAAACATAATCGTCATCATCATTAATATAAACTTAATGAAGAATTAAGGTTTACATCATTCACTTTTTCAAGACAGGCAGTCAAATCAAAGACTGGGTGCTGGAGGATGCTTCCAATCTCACCGCTTCCTTCCTAGCAAAATTTCCTGATGATAATGACATTCCGCGTTTAATAGACCTCACTCTGACGTCACACAACTCTTCGATCCGGTGCGTATAACGTGCTACTCCACCCAGAGGAGAACGACGCACTCTCGTATATCTTGTTGTAATATATTGCAACACGGGGAAGGCACTTCCTTTGGATTATTAGACAGGCTATAGAATGTAACATGAAATACAATCTGCGAGCACAACACAATAGATTGATAATGAAGGAAACCTTAAGTTAACACATGTAAGTTATCTTCTTCTCCTCGGGATCTACAGTTCTAAATGCCTTGGTTTAAGTCAACATGGAGTCTTTCTTAACGTAACTCAGACGAATATACGGTTGTGCTTAACATTTATGTAGTCGCATGGGGTCATGTTGACACCCAGTGTTATATGTTGGTTTTCTCATTATTTTTACGCTGTTGCCTACATTGTCCAGGTTCTCAGTACCTTCCTGAAAAAGTGTCGGCAATACGACTACAAATTGATAACTTCTGTCATTTGTTGCGTTAATTTAAATTTTCTGGGCTGGTTCTGTAGACCCACGCGACTACTAATATCATAAATTAGTCCACAAGTAGTATAGTATTATTTTCAGTAATTCTATACGTGAAATATCTTACTCTAGAAGATTATGGCAAGTAATGATGCATATGACCTAGAAGATTTACATACAACCAGGATATTTCATATTTTAATTCGTGTTTTTAATTGGGAGTCACTCCTAACCTCCACGCGACTAATAATGTTGCAAATCGGTCCACAAGTATTACAATGTTACTTTTGTGGTATATATACATATATATATATATATATATATATATACATTAAAATTATTACTTAAGAACATTCTGGCAAGTAATGACCCATATGAGCTACAAAGTTTACGTGGAACGACGAATTTTATATTTTAATTCGTATTTTTGTTTGGGGGTCACTTTGACCCCACGCGAGTACTAATGTCACAAAATAGTTCGATAGTTCTTAAGTGTTAAGAAACGTGGGATCTGCACTGATTCAGATTTCGGGTTGAGATTACTGGGCACATCATACAGAAATGGAAGAAAACAGAAGTATTCAAGTGAACCTTCAATTATTAGGTATAGTGTTCCCAAGGCACAAGTTCTAGACCCTATTTTTATTTTTAATATATATTAATGACTTATTAAAACTTGGACTTACAACAATACAATGGTGTTCATTATTCTCATGCAGATGACAAAGTGCTTTACTTTTGGTGGAAAACCTGGTATGATGCATATAATAATTCAAATAATGGACTTTAAATTTAAAAAAAATGGTTTGACATAAATTATCTTTTTATCAACGAAAATAAAACCCATAATTATTCCATTCTCATTGTCTGAAAATGTAACAAAAAAACCCATTTATATTAAGTATTAAATTTAAAATAACTTAATTATTGTTTCCTTATACAATGTAAATGTCCAATTATTAAAGAGTCCCCCGGGAAATTAAGATTTTGGATCATTTTCGACAGTCAATTTTAAAAAAGGGAAAAAACACATTAATTTACCCTTTTTTTAATAAATTAGTAAAATAATATATTATTTTTTTTTATCAAGGAATTAATTGTCAATAAGTTTATTCGCCCAATATACTTTAAATTTATTTCAATCGGTAATTTTGTATGGGAAAGGGAGGGTGGTGAAGCTTTTTAAATTAAATTTTTAAACCATTTTTTTTATTAGAGAAGGAAATAATTAAAATATGGGTTTCCCAAACTATTTATTTTCCATCTCAAAAATTTATTCTTAAAAAAAAAACAAATTTATTATAAAAGATTTAAAAAATTCATACATCAAAAACGAAATAATTTTTTTTTTGTATTTCATATTATGAAACAAAAGGAGAATTTTAAGATTATTTTGTGAAAATGCAACACTGTTTGGTATTTAATCATAGTAGTAATTTGGGCCCAAGATTATATAAAAATTTATATTTATTTTTATATTATATTTATATATTCCAATCTTTTTGAATTTTTAATAGTTCTAAAATATTAAATTTAAAAAAATTTATGGATTTTAAAAAATTTTTAAAAATTAAAATTTAAATTTATATATTCTTCTTTTTTAAAAGTAAAAAGTTAGACAAATTGTTTATATACCCTTTAATTTTCAATTCCCGGGGTCCGTCCCTGAGCACGAGTTCTAAATTTATATATTCTTTTTGCATAGTAGGCGTAAGACAAATTGTAATTTTATAATTTTTAATTTTAATCTGTAGTTTTACTCTTCAGGGGGAGCTAAAGTTTTTTTTTGTATATATTACATTTTATGTTACAATTATTTTGGGAAAAAAAATAAATAAATAAAAAAAAAATAAATAAATAAATAAAAAAAAAATAAATAAATAAATAAATAAATAAAAAAATAAAAAAAAAATAAAAAATAAATAAATAAATAAAAAATAAATAAAAAATAAATAAATAAATAAATAAATAAATAAATAAATAAATAAATAAATAAATAAATAAATAAATAAATAAATAAATAAATAAATAAATAAATAAATAAATAAATAAAAAAATAAAAAAAAATTAAATAAATAAATAAATAAATAAATAAAAAAAAAATAAATAAATAAAAAAAATAAATAAATAAATAAATAAAAAAAATAAATAAAAAATAAATAAATAAATAAATAAATAAATAAATAAATAAATAAATAAATAAAAAAAAAATAAATAAATAAATAAATAAATAAATAAATAAAAAAAAAAATTTTAAATTGGGATAGAGTTGGTGGTATGAGATGGTATTTGGCGATGTTTACTAATGGATTTTTCTGTATAGGGCCCGTTGTGAAACCAAAGGAAAATCGCAAGTTTCTCCATACAAAAAACCCCCCAATTCCACCTCACTATATTGCCCCTTTTGGAACGGCTTGGAATTTCCGTGTTTATGGTTTTATGAGATCCGCCAGAAGTCTTCGGTGATGATCACGCCCTCGAAATACGTTCATGTACAGATTTGTCTTGCAGGGAAAAAAAAAGGTGTATTATGTATGACTTTCCGCTCACTCTGTAGTTTTTTTGTAATTCGGGTCTAGTCAAATGATAAGTTATTGCAGTGCACTAATGTGATCCTTTTAAAAACACCATAATAAGTCATAAAAATAGAAAAGGGAAAATGCCCGATAATTATATTTTAAATTTCCGCTTTACAAGCAGATGATGGCAAAGTTTCCGGGTGTGCAAGCCAACATCTGAACGAGTAATGGGCTCTTGTGAGATAAATTTCAGATGAACCAAACCCAAATGACCCAATTTCACTAACAGTGACGCGAGACTTGGAAAAAAATCAAGAGAAAGAAAAAACCTTGACAGAAGACAAACGATAACAGCAGAAGCAGAAGAAACTCCAGATAACCTGAAGGAAAACGGCTTCGGAAAATGGGAAAAATAACAACAATAGAAGAAAACAAATTGAAGTTCTTTCGAGATTCTCCTCTAAACGGAGATTAAGTTATATCTTAAATTATCTAACAATTGAAAAAATTTAAAAAGAAAAAAATTTTAAACATTGAAGAAAATAAGTGAAACGAGAAGCAATATCGAGGAGATAAAAAAACAGGAAGGGGGGAAGTACGGAAAGGAGAAAGGAGCAAAAGCGAAGAAATTAAATGAAATTTAAAACTTGAGAGAGAACTGGTAAAAGTGAGGATAGACAATAAGACAAAAATCAATAAGCTTCGAAACTACGCGTCAAATACTCGGGGTCAATTTATGGTAAGCAGTACAATGGTGAGACAGATTTCTCATGTCCTTCCATTTCCCCTGACAGTCACAAGTAGAGTCCGGATGTTTGCAAAATGTCTCTTTTACTGGGTGGAAGTACTCACACATTTTCATAGATATAAATGTGATTTGGAGTAAATCAAAGTGATAGGGCCATTTTTATTTTGCCTATTTTGCCTTTTTTTCAGGTGTTTGTTACTAATTCAATAATAAAGATTTTTTTGTCATTTTAAAGCAATATTTTTATTTGCAATTTTCTGATTGTCTTGTAATATAATGTGTAATGAAATTTTAAATATATGAACAATGACATTTTACTAAATAATATAGTAAACGTAATTTATTTTGGTGCTTAATCTGCTAATAATCGTGCTTTTAATACTATTGGTGTAATATGAATAACGATCGACAAGAATATGTCATGTCTTCACAATAACAACAATCAGCTTTATAATTGTTTAAATATTAAGCCCGTTCTCATAGAAGTTGTCACGTACTCACGTAGAATTTCCAATTGTTTGCTTTTCATATTTTCAAATCTTACTGTTACAATTTTGTACTACACGTGTTTATTATAGTAGGAGAAAAAATGTGAGCAGGAAATAATAAGTTATTGTCGGATGACAGAAGGTTTAAGATCGGTTATTAGAATGCCTAAATTCAGTTAACCATTGAAATGTAAATCTATGTTACGTTTGTGAATTTATGCCCATGTGTTTTCAATTGATGGAACAGTTTTTGTTATGTAAGGTTTGTGAAAAGACAGTTAATCACGAAAAAAAGTATCTTATAAGTTAGCATGTAATAACTACGAAGTAAAAATGCGTGTTGTAGATATAATTTGAACTTATTGCTAAAATATATTATGCTCTTTGAAATTTATAATGCCTTTTTCAAAATTCATTGTGCCCTTGTTTTATTGCCTTTTGCCTGCCTATTTTAACTTTGACCTCATACTCCATCGGCAAGTTCATCGTGCCACAAAAAGGAGGCAAGAGTATGGCAGAAAAAAAATTTTTAATAGCCTCCTATCTATATAAATAATGAAACTCAAACATAAAATTATTTAGGGGCCAAATTAAAGAAGTACCTAATTTCTTCATGCCTTCTATTTTCTGTAGGCGAATTCATGATATCTAATAACACTTCATGAAATTGATACTAAAACTTTGTGTTGTACTAGTAGACTATATTGTGTAAATCAATCTGTATATAGTCATTTCATCTAAACTGTGACTATAAATTAAGATTTTATAATAGTATTACGTTTTTTGAATTTGTTCCATATTCTAGCTGTAAGCAATACTTTATTTAGGAGGTTATTTTACGACGCTTTATCAACAGCTTAGGTTATTTTAGCGTCGGAATGATATGAAGGTCATAATGCCGGTGAAATGAGTCCGGGGTCCAGTACCGAAAGTTACCCAGCATTTGCTCATATTGGGTTGAGGGAAAACCACGGAAAACCTCAACCAGGTAACTTTCCCTGACCGGGAATCAACTCTGGGCTACCTAGTTTCGCGGCCAGACGCGCTAACCGTTACTCCACAGGTGTGGACGTAAGCAATGTATGAATACCATGGAATGTTAATAAATACAATACAATACAACTGTTATAAATGCTCAAACATCCGGGCTCTACTCATAATATTCTTCGTTTATTCACATATCGCCAAAAGTTCAAAATCGCCAACGAAACCAATAAAATTGATAACTTTCCTGGTATGAGACAATCGGGTCAGTATTCCCTATGACGTGATTCCCGTGGCTAATTGTTTCATACTTTCAGTGAATTAGTGGCTATAATGATTATTATGACAATGATTACTGTAGTAGTGAGTAGTGATTCAAAATGTTTACATTGTTGATAAAAATTAGGAGTACAATTAAACTACTTTTAGCAACCAAGGTTAATGCAAATAACCCTTTGATATAGCGAGAGTCATTAGGTAAAGATGCTTTATTACTCCGTGACAGTGCGCCTGTGTAGTGGGATGGACGAGTTTATTTCACACAACAAGGGGTATCAAGTTAGTTGTAATCGTGTTATGCTGATAGAACTCACGTAGTGCGCGTAATAGTACAGTCGTAAGCTACTATAAACACATCCCTTCCTGATTCCTTTTTCGTATGTCCGTGTAACTAGTTTATTTTGGACCAAGAATCAGTGTTATGTATATTCTAAAGAAGTTTAGTTTTAGTTTCTTTTGTTTGCTTAGTAAGTTTTAAATGTTCATGTTATTACAGGCCTACATGCCAGATACAAAGCGGAAGCTAGTGGTAAAGTGCTGTATCTGCAAACCAGTGAGATATTGATAGATTCGCACTCGAAGATATTTGTGTTTGTATGAGGTAATATAAACAAAGAGGAATGGTTGTGTTTGAAACATTCCAGTCAGAAACACGGTGCGTGTCCATGAGGTCATTAGTTCAACATATCGATGGAAAGGAACAGCATCCTCGCATGTAAAAAAATCAATTCTCAGAGGAGAGGAGAAAACATGTTGATACATCTTGATTATAAACAAACATTCATTTATAAAAGGGTATTTAAATTTTTTCCTCTGAAGTTTGTATCTGTGTCTTGACTTCAGATGCGCTGCAGAACTTTCAAAGATTTTTTTAACAGAAATAAAGTGTAATAACATTTGTTCTTTCTTTTCTTGGCATATGAGTTTGCTAAGGTTCAATACCACCGAGTTATGTAGGGTATTTGTTCTGAAATCTAGACAATATCCTATTGCAACCAAAAAATCTTTGCTTATAAAATCGATCACCTTCTCTGAACAGTCCTACTCATTCCTTTTACTATTTCCTCTCTTATCGTCCAGAGAAAGATTGGGTTGCAGCAAACACTGCCACTTTCAAAATAGAAGTCGTCATTGTTAAGAGACCAAATATTTTTCATTAATAACAGCTGAAGACTGATACGAAGTTTGGAAGAAAATGAAATAAATTGAATTAAGTATGATTTTGAGAAAGTGTGTTTGTTAGGCACTGGCTAAGAAAATATTATAATCCACGGGTGATTATAGTAATGGCAATACTGAAAGTGAAGATGAAGATAATGATGAACAGAAACAGGGAAGGTAAAGGGAGAATACAGATATGCAGGCAGAAACATACTGATTATTGCCGTAGTTTAGATTAATCCCTCCTCGTGCCAATAACCACCGGATTCCACCAGCGTTTTGCAGAAGCCACATCAGCACGGCCCACAAAGTAAGATTTTTATTGTAACGTGAATGTATTGCCCTCTCTCTCTTCGATGCTGACAGAGCGCATGGCTTAGTTGTTCATCTTCCTTCAACAGCCATCACTTCCTCTTTCTGCACAAGTCGACTGTCATAATAAAATAACTGCACATCGAGGCAGTTTCAATTTTCTATTCAAATGAGAAACCTTAAAATTTGTATATTTATCATATTGCATATGTGTCTCTGTACAAAATTTCCTGTCTAATTTGGTTAAGAAATGTAAGAATTATTAACATTTTTGTAAATTTAAAACGGTAGTTTAAAATTTCTAAAATTTTAATAAAAATATTTTATACAGAAGCTGTTGAAGATAACCAAACAATATGATACCAGGTGTTCGAAAAAAGTTAGTTATTCAGGCATACAGTTATGACGTAAAATTTATTATTTTAATGACACCCTATATTAAATGGGCCATATTCCGGAATTCCATTAAAGTTCGAATGTGTAGAATTTTTACCCATTCACTGTTTCATGTGTTTTAACTATGATATTTATTAAACTTGTTTCGTGGAGTTCCAATCTCAGAGAAATAAGTATGTAAATCATGCTGAGTAGGCAATAAAGTAAACAAAACACTATCACTAACTAAATTTTGATATCAGGATGTTCAAATGAGAATCATTCACAGTTAAATAATGTCCTGTCTATCATGAAAACTGTCCATTGTCTTTCCATCTCATATCTATAATGGACTGCTTTGGATAGACTGGGACATTACTTGTCTGTAAATGGCTCAGTTGGCTTGAGCATTTGTTGTAAATTCTCGTAAGTAATAGTGTTTTGCTTAGTTTTATGACCTACTCAACATAATTTTACATACTTATTTGTCTCAAGTTTGAAGCTCATGAAATAAGTTTAATAAATACTGTAGTTAAAAGACATGAAACGGGTGAATGGTAACAATTCTACACATATTTAAAATTTAATGGAGATTCGGAATATTTATATTTTAATATAGGGTACCGTTTAAAAATAAGTTTACTGTCACATCCTGTATGTCTAAGTAATTAACTTTAAAACCCTGTGGGTTACATTGTATGGTTTTTTATCTTCAACAACTTTTGTATAAATCTATTTTTTTAATATCAAATTAAAATTCAAGAAGATAAGGAGTAATATCCCATACTTTTTAACATTCTGTATATACACCCGTTACACACTCGAAACAAAATTTCTATGAAGGGTTTCCACCTAGTTATTGAAAAAATAGTAAAACATATAATGCAGTCGATTACAAAAGTTGCCAAAATTACAAGTACAAGTAAATTGTATATAAAATAAAATATGAAATCTGAAAGAAGTCTATATAATAATTGTTATTAGCACATGTCCAATAACATCCACAAAGATTATGCATCTACTACAACATTAATAGGAAGAGTATCATTTTTAGTAGCTCGCCGAGAAAAGTGAGTTTAAAAGTTTGGAGCTGTATGGATGTGAAAATAAACACATATAGTTTCTTATAATTGTAACTCTATGGACAAGAAAATTTGTGGAGGGCTATTTTAGATCTTTAAAAAATTAGTATTAATAAAACGGAAAATCGTAATTTTTACTGATAATGACAAAATTTTACCACGGAGTGCCTTATAAGTAGTTTGGTACTGAAATTTATTGAAATTCACACATATTCCTTTCCTCAGCAATGATTAAATCTATAACTTTGAAATTTTATATGCTAAATATACACTACTTTTCAAAATCTGTTAGCATTTTCACATTTAGTGAAACTTTACCGTTTCGGGTTACTAGATATACAGAATGGCTTCTGTAACTTTGTTTATCCAAACTGTTTCCCTCATAACTCAAAAAAAACATCTTTAAGCTATGTGAAACTTTGCGCAGAATTTTATTTATACTTGTGAATAACCAACCTAAAACTAATCGTTCAACACTTACAGTTTATTTAAAATATATTTTGTGACATAATACAATTAAAAGAAATGACTTTTTTAAGTGGAAATTGAAATAACAAATAATTCTATTGAAGATATTTTCAAAGATTCTAGGTCGTGCTATTCATATATGATATTCAGGAATAAACAAAGAAAAGAACCACTTAGAAATACTGATATTTGTGGAAATTATCAGGGAAACGGAATTTCAATGCACAAAATCCAGCTGCGCTGAATTTCTGATTACCCATAAGTAATGGTAATAGTTATATTAAATCTAAAAAATAGTATATAATTGCAGGAATTTCAATGTTACAGAGTTATTCATTGCTGAGATGAAAAAATTATTGAATGTCACTAATTTTTTAGTACTTCAAAATGTATATGTTCCTTAAAATTCATTTTGTACCTACTGTAAGGATAACAGAGACTCTGTTGAGAGTAATTAGTGGCGGATGTAACTAATACTGTTAGAAAAAGTGATTTTGCATGGCAAGAACTGGAATTCTAAGAAAAGTGAGTGAGTGTGGAGTAGGTCAAATACTTTCTTCTGTCGTCAGCAACCCTTTACAAACAAAAGCACTTAAATTGTGTATCGTACTGCAATCCAAACATTGAGTTCAGACTGCAGCCAGACATTCCATTTAGTTTGCAAACAGGTGTTACATGCAGTACATTGGAGCAGTTGCAAAGAAAAAATTTTAACTGTGGAATAGAAAACAAATCGAGTGTGATAAAGAGAAAGTTGAAGTGTACCATGTTATTATTTATAAATGCACCATTTGGAAAACGGATACAGAAAAACAAACTAGAGAGTTCTTCAATCCACGTTTCTAGTAAATTGTAAGCACTGCATGTATTTTAATTATTTCACATTATAGTAATTCGGGCACTGCTTTTGCCCTTTGAACCTCTGGTACCACTTATTGTTGCTATAAATAGCAGCCACCCTTTCAGGCAGCCTTCCACTAGTTTGTGGGATATCCACTGGAATGCGCGTCGCCATTCCTCTTGCAACATGGCACGGCAGTTGACAATGAAGTTGGCCGCATCTCCCGAGACCAATCGCCAGTCCACCTTCGTCCTATGGGTGCCAATGGGGAGATCAGATTAGGTCAGTTCAACCGGTGAACATTATTGTCTGCATACCACTCGCACAGTAGCCGCGAAACATGCGGCCAACTTCCATTGTTCAACAGAGTTGTGCTGCAAGAGGAATGGCGACGTACATCCAGTGGATATCCTACACAAAACTAGTGAGACAGCAACAAGAGGTGGTACAACGAGGTTCCCAAAGGGGTAAAACAGTGCCCACTACTTTTTGGGTAGATAGTGTATTTACTCTGTATTTCAATATTTCATACAATCTAGTAAAGTATTTTTATTTTCAAAACATAAAAGAACGATGTAAAGTATTTAAAATTTATAATACTATAGGCCTATTAGAAACTGCAAATTAAATACGTAATATTGTGACTGTATTTCTCCTCTGAATTTTAGTTACTGTATTTATTTTTTCTATATTGACACTCTTGGTATTGTGGGCATAATTTCTCCAGTCCCTTCGATGAAGCTGTAACTAAGTTCAGCTGCATAATGAAGAAAAATCAGAACCAACAATGTATTTACTGTTTTTTTAACTTGTTAGGTGGGAGGGAGGGAAATATCCACGCACTACGACCTGAGGCTATTGTATACCTCCTGATATGGGATGAGTTGCGTGGCCACCGATCCTCTACGAGCACTGACCTAACCGCTTGATCTTAACGACCAGTCGCTACAGCCAACAGAGTCCATAATACTCCTGCTTCGGTAATCCCCTCAAAGCCTTTAACGGTCCGAGGCGGGAAGGCCTCCCACGAGAAGGTCTGCCCCTGGTTCCGTTACAGAAGCTATCAATCATCACATGAATACAATCCACGGAGGCCGAGTCGAGAGAGCCAGCAGCTCGAAAAAGCGCCTGTAGAGCGATCTGAAAAACTAGAAGAATGATGAATGAAAGGATGATAGAGGAAAGGAAGTGGCGAAGATGAGTGGGGGTATAATTGCCTGATAAAGTTACCTGCTATTTATCCATCAGAATGAGGGATAAACCCCGAAAACCTCACCCAGGCAACTCGTCCTGACCGGGATCAAACCCATGCCCGATGGGTTCGCATTTACCCTTGAATAAACCGCTTGTTCAGGGACATAAGAACCAATGACTATGGTAAATAAAATCGATGCTCTTGACTAACAAATGTGTTTTGCACGTGGAAACTGTTACAGGTAGGAATCTTTGTAACGGATGAAGGCAAAAATGAAATACTTTCAAAACTCTAATGAAATTAAACAATAGCTAGGTTTGGTTGAAGGTTGTGTGCCAAAAACAGACCTTTATTATCTTACATAACAGCTAAAACCATTCGAGATTATTCTAACTGCTGTTGTGTATCACGGTTGGAATCTATTTATCTGTTAAACCTGTCGAGGCTGTACATTGTTACTAAGTAAAACAGACGAATGAATTTGTAATCTGACAGCTTTTGTTTATTGTTGCAGATGGATGGGGAACATCAGACACACAAAAATGAGTGCTGAGGGTACTTTTAAACAGGGCGTTGCTACGTTTCATTAGGTCTTCATAATAATTCCTTTGTTGAAGATCTGGCGAACTTCACAAAGGGTCGGGAGCTGGTTTGCCTATTTCATTTCAATATTGGTGCAAAGTCATTTGTCCGGAAAATCCATATCCATAAATCGGAAAACTCTGGAATCAATCCTCGCCACCGAAGTTTCTTTTCAATAGCGAAACAGCTGAAGTGCAGATGCTCTACGGAAAATCGCTACACGCGAAATGCGAATTGCACGGCCATATGACGTCACGCTTCAGTGTTAGTCTCCCTTCAATCAGCTGACGGTTTCTCATCAAATGCAGCTGGGTTCAGTCCTGATCCAGGCAGAGATATTGTAATTTGCGAAGGTCAGGCTCTATCTGCCATTTTACCATCACCGTTTTGATTTCCGTAGAGAAACACATACACGCACGCACGCACGCACAAATGAGGCCGCTGGCCAGCAACGAACAAAGAACTAGTTCAGCAGATATCCTAAGGATTTTGTACAATTAGTTCAAAAATATTAACTTAGATGAATTATAAGAGTATATAAATTGTACAAGAAAGCATGTAGTGTTACGTGATGTAAGGAGTATGCGGATGAAGGAAAAAAACACACATATGTATAATATAAGCATATTCTGTTGTTCAAAGGTAACGCTAAATAATTTTATTTAAATTATTACTTATTGGCTATACAGAATGATCCGTAAGAATGTCATTAATTTCAGGGTGTTAGTCTTTGAGGTATTTCTAACAAAAGAGTTTGGCTGGGACTTGATTCTTTCATGTTGATATGGAATAACTATTGGGTTCTCAGCCAGGTGAGTTGGATTGTTGCTTTCAAGCTGATGACAAGCTCTGCCATCTTCTTCAGGGATTGAAGTGCTGAACTCATGTATCAATTTAAAGCTTTTAGAGAGCTTTCTGCAGTTTTCTCAAAACTTAGGTCTATAGGCAGGGGCAGGTATTTATGAAGATTAATTTTATCATTTGTGTTTTTTTTAATATTGGTGTCGGCGGAGATTGTTGGAGATTAATGGAAATTTTGGGGAAATACAATTATTTTGAAATTGGAGTATTAACCTCCAGTATGAATACTGCTTTCAAAATACCCACATTAAATGTTCGTTGGATTCTGCAAGCAAAGTAGTATGGTTAGTGGTCAATATTTGCTCGACTGAGACTGTATTTAACACACATTCATTAAAAAACGCAGACAAAAACTTGCAGCCCTCAAATTCAATAATTTTCAAATTATAAGTGAAATATTGAATTATCCGTCTTTCGAGATCACTAACGTAATCAGAACACCTGCAATACCACATGTAATAAAGTCTACTTGACAGGTATATTACAAATCATGGAAAAAATTCCGAAAGAAAAACTCCAGAATATGAACGCGGCGGAAAACGACGTAATAGTAATAATTCGCGAATGTGTTGATATTTCGCTATTAGAACCTATATCGCGATTTGTCGCGATTGTTTTAGGCCTATCTGCATATTATTAATCAGAATTAGCTACTTAATTCAAATATTAGTAAAATCTTTTTTATACCGGTATCTATTATATCGTGACTTCGAGATCTCCATAAATATCCAGCCCTGCTTTTACAGGTAATGTGTTTTCTCAAATAACCGATTCAATTATGTCCACGAACATACAGAATTATCTCTTTCAATCATCTTAGTTGCTATGATGTATCGGATGTATTATAACATCAACTTACTAATACGTAGCAAAATAATATTGGCTTTGAATGTATAATACTGGTTCATCCTAACTATATTTCCGACCAGAGCTGCGGGCTGGAACTGCCCGTCGATAAGGCATTGCTCATGGCCGGACGGGGAAGTGGGCGGGCAAGGTTAACTGGTTTCCCGACACGACTCTTGCGCGAAACAGTTAGTGTTGTTTGAACAGTTACATGCAACTACATGTTAATGAATCTGCTAAGAATAAATGGCAAATAATAGGCCTAATTATTCTATTCCATGTCGGGTGTTTATTTATGATTCGTATGTCTGTACAGAATCTGCTCATGCTGTCGGAAATTATTTCAAGAGAATTTCCTAGATGATCGAGTTCCAGTCGTGATATGATTCATAAATTAGTTAATAAATTTCGAAAACAGCGTTCAAGATAAGAAACGAAGAAAGAGGGTGTACAGTGCTCACAGAATAAACTTTTGATGACATTGACGACGCTAGGAAGATTCCTCTAAGAAAATCTTCTAAGCAGATGCCAGAAATGTGTGAAAATGTAAGCAGGAAGTTCCAGCTTCTTCTTTGCGTGGCACGATATGTTAATAGCTTTAAAGTAATATAATTTATTGTGGAAAGTTATTCTACCATAACAAGTCACTGCTAAACCACGGACGCATGATTGCCCGGCCGGCGGAAAGCGATAGCTTATCGGCCGCACAATCCCTGTCGCATCTCTTAGTCAGACGATATTTGGATGATCCAATAGTTACATTGACTTAAAACGGTTAAGCATCGATAAACTCTATTCTTTTGTGTTACTTGGAATGGAATTGGAAATGGGATTTACAGGAAAGGGGCACTATGGCTC
Source organism: Periplaneta americana (assembly GCA_025594305.2). Taxonomy (NCBI): domain Eukaryota; kingdom Metazoa; phylum Arthropoda; class Insecta; order Blattodea; family Blattidae; genus Periplaneta; species Periplaneta americana. Next base: position 42,784,070 of record JAJSOF020000027.1, on the reverse strand, counting down.
AGCACTGCGATCTGTTACGATCTATTGCGCTAGTCCAAGATAGGTGCACCTGTGCCACACCGGCTGACTACACTAAAGTTCGCTGCGTGTCGAGCAGGCAACCCCCTCGTCCCTAGCCAGCCCTCCGTGCGTCGCCAGCTGGCAATCGAGGAATGCTATGAATTAAGGGGATGAAAAGAAGAGATGGTGATGGAATGACGTAGATGTCTAATATGGGAAGAACAGAGAACCTCGAGAAAATCCCAACTGCGATCTTGTCCGCCATGTCACAATAAAATCTTCTTAATGAAAATCCCAGACTTAACCGTGATTCGAACCTGGCCGCCTGCGTGACAGGCTGAGGTCTGACCACTTAACCACCGCACGGTTTTTGAGTTGCTTAGTTGTCTATTGTCCTACAATGAAACAATATGCAAACACCACATAAATGTAATCTTTATTTTTAGTTTCTCGTTCGTTTCGTTTTTTCTAACATGTCTCCGATTCTGTACTTACTACCCTTGCATCGTAATACAATATTTCCGTTTGAGGTATATTGAAAGCGTATATTTTCGGAGAAAAATCTCTGAATACATTTTTTTCAACATCATATCCTTTCTGTTTTTACCTCATACTAATAAAATTGGACAGTGATTAGCAATAGCTAGTGATCCAAGTGCCAAACCGTGTTTCATTATATTGGCTATTGAAATAAATGTTTTTTTATAAAACATTTTATGAAAGTATTATAACATTCCAACTACAAAAATAAGTTCTTAATAATACCAAAAGGCTAACGATTTTAATAAGAGACCAGCAGTTGAATTAATATTTCAAAGCAAAATAAATTAATGAATTTTATGCAATAAACGTAATTTTTGCTTAAAAATAGCAGCAAAATCTGATATTTACCTCTTTGATTTTTTTCCGAGTTAAATTCGCCTGCTAACAACAATCTGCAGCAGATATCTCATTTTAATGTCGGTTGGTCTATTGCGTAACTCCGTCCAATTATAACATAACCGAAATGTTAGGTTTATTGACATAAAAATGTCTGATAAGAGGCTATCACGAAATTTTTAAACACAATTTATAGTCTATTCTCCCACAGATTTTCTCTCTAGCTTAGCACTCATGTCGCACGCCTGGATTTCTTTTCAAGGTAAAGGCTGTTTCAAATAAATTAACGGGTCGACAACGAGAATGAGAATGGAATATTGTTAAAATAAATGTGATGAATGTGAGCATTCGCTAAGGAAGCTAATTGTGGAATGCTCGTGCGCCATTTATTTTAATATTATTTTCGTTCTCGTTCTCGTCATCGTTTCCGTTCCCGGTTTATTGTTGACCAGCCTTAAGAGAGCTTCGACGCGAAGTTATTCTGCAGCACTAGAACACGGTTCCCCCTGTATATCTTAGTTAGAAATACTAGCACCTTGCTTCGGAGCTGTTACAGAAAGGCAGTTGACGACATGTTGTAAAAGAAACTAATGTGCGAACGCTACTGATTGAGCTTCCCTCAAGGGAGCCCGTGCAGACTACGCCAGACAGCAGCGCTATTGCTCGCAGAGACAGTTGACTGATGTCCCGCCGCAGGCGTTCCCTTCAACTACACTAGATTACAGTCATTTCCTCGTGTTTCTAGCTTCGAGCAGAATGAAGCATCTACCAAACATTTGTTCAGCTCCATAAGCGGGGAAGACAACTACCTCCAACATTCCGTATGACCTTATGTGTGAAATTGATTTGACTTTATTCGCCGATTGGAATTGAATGGCCTGATTCAGAGAAATTTATTTTTAGGAAGGCTCGAGGTCAGAGTTCTCTGCTCTACTTTGGCAGTCACGGTCAAAGAAGTCAGGCTAAATCTTCTTGTAATGTTTGAGTTCTTAAACAGTGAGGCGGAACTAATGAATTAGGAAAGAATAAAGATTTTTATTTACTTATATTATTTTGTTACAGAAGACATATATATTTTAGGATAGCAGGTTAATATAATTATAAAAGTAACATTCCACTAATTTCTTATTATGTTTTATCGATCATCTTTTTGCTTTAGTTACCAGCATTTGAAACATATAGGCCCTTATGATGTAAATGATGATCTGGCAATTTTATACTCATTATTAACTTCGGTTAAATAGACAAACACTTACCGCCCAAGCTACGACGGTGGCTACTTTCTATGTTACATTTACCCTTATACATACATAAAATACCATATTAAAGGAAAATAAACTTGTCCAATAACATGAAATTTGTATCAGTGTGCGAAAATTATTATTTATTTATTTATTTTATTGCTAGTAAGTTTGAAATGAATACAAGCTGATATAATGAGGCCAGCCACTCCTGGAACAGTAAGACTCGTGTCTGTGAGGATTCTATCATAGACAAAAATAAAATAAAAATTGAGAGTGAATATAGATTAATAAGTGCTTAATATGTTTAAACCCAAACTATAAATCCAATACAATTTTTTATTTTTTTATTAATTTGCAGGGGATTCGTGGTTAAAATAATATTAGAATAAAATTTGTTTAATAATCTGAGATCTTGACTCAAGCTATGATAAAAAGCTGCACTGGTTTTACATTTAGGTTCAGACAAACGCAGAGAATTCGTATTTTTAGTTCTATATTTATGTATATGCTCGTACATTTCAAAGTTATTAATATTTCTGTGAAAATATTTTTAATAAAATAAAATAATAAATTTGTTTTTAATGTTGAAAACTTTGAAATGTTTAAAAACAACTCAAAGTTGAATAATCTTTCTGCTTTTATAAACAAATCTTTTAATACTTTTTTCTGTAGTAAAATTAACGGATATAGGTTGGATTTATAATATGTTAATAACCACGGCCGACGTTTGGTTGTAGAATTACCTTAAAGAATGAGTTTTCGTAGCATACCGAATAACCTTACAGCAAGTGAAGCATATTAATAGAACATTCCACGGGCTATCTTTTGCTATAAAATTATTATTATAATTATTATTATTATTATTATTATTATTATTATTATTATTATTATTATTAAAGTTTTAATTGTGAATAAAAAGGAAATAAACCATTTTATTGTAATATTATTTTACTTATAAAGAGCCAAATCCTAAAAAAATAGAACTAATGTTCGAATTTGCATAACATTTTACACACACATTATTCTCTGCAGTTCGTATTGCTGAATTACAATAATTAGGATAATATGAAAAGCAACCATTATTCGTGGGAAATATTCTGATGGAAATGTACTTTATTTTAGTACTAAAATAAAAATGTGTAAATGCAATTATTGATCCAGTGTACTTCTACAATGTGTGTTATTGCAATTTTAGCTATAGGGTAAACATTGGTAATTTCAGACAATTTCATGAAAATTAATTTAAAATGCAAATGTGTAAACATATCCTTATTCCGATTTTTTCATCTAAAAGACGATAACTTGCTGTACAAATCTGGAGATATAAAGATTGGATACGTTCTTGAATATGTGCCAAAAACCGCTTTTACAACTTAAGCTGAAAGGTTGGTTATTTCATAACCTTGGTAATTTCGTGATATTTCATTGATAATTTCGTGAGAGTAGAAGAATTAGAAAAATTCATTAAAAGTCAAAATGAAATTCTCAGTTATTGACAAGACTTCAAACATAGTAATTCCGTCTAATATTCATAGAAAGAAAACATAGAAATATATATCACACATAATAAGAATAGAAATCAAAGTAAAAATTGAAATTGAAAAGGATCTTTTTTTTTGCCTGAAAGGGTGAAATACTTTTATTACGGACTTACTATAGCCTATATTACTAGGGTAATTCATAACGTTTGTTTAAAATTATATTTTTATCCTACAGCTTTGCTATTTTCACAGAATGTAGATGTATCCTTAAGGAACAAAATGTCACTTTTCTACATAATCCCCGTCCCTTTCAACTGCCTTACGTAACCTAGGAACGAGGGCCTGTAGACCAGCACGGTAAAAGTCTGGACCAACACGTCGAGCCACTCTTTAGCAGCGTGCACAAGGGTCATCTTCTAACCTCGTTCCGCGAAGGGATCCTTCAGTTTACAAAAGAGATGGTAATCGCACGGTGCCAGTTCAGGACTGTAAGGCGATTGTTTCAATGTTGTCTATCTGAATTTTCTGATCTGGTCTGTGGTCTTGTGACTGACATATGGCTGTGCGTTGTCGTGCAATAGCAGAACATTCCCGATGTCGTCGAACACAACTCAGTCTAACTTGAAGTTTCTTGAGAGTTGCAACATACCCGTCAGAATTAATGGTGGTTCCGTGTGGCATGATGTCCACAAGCAAGAGTCCTTCGGAATCGAAAAACGCAGTAGGCATAACGTTTCCTGCCGAAGGTGTACTTTGAATTTCTATTTCTTTGTGAATTTGCATGATGCCACTCCATTGTCTGCCTCTGTCTCCAGTCCAAAATAGTGGAGCCATATTCCATCTTCTGTCACAATTCTTGCAAGTCATCTAGCACTTATCATTGACACTTAGCATGATAACAATTCAAACAGAAGCTACATTGAACCCATTGCGTCTCCGTTTTCTTTTTTTCTATCACATCTTGTCTTCAGATTTCTAAAATTCCTATTGTAATACAATTTTTAAAATAGTATAAAATGTAACACTTAATGCTCAACAAAATTTCGCCTCAAACAGCTAAGATTTCTGTCAGTAAAGCTAAGCATTTATGGCGACTACAGATGTATCTAAAATTTCAAAAACATTTCCTCAAATTTCATGAAGATACAATAAATCTTTGTACCAAATATCATATGCTTACCTTTAGTAATAAGCCTGTAATGTAATTACAAACATCCACAAAATTTGTATGCCTGAGAAGTCGACGCAAACTTGCTCTCTCCAAACATAAAAGCTCACTGAAGCAACTACAATAGTCACACAAAGCTTAGCTGTATGTTTCTGGAAACTGGACAACATATGCAATCCCTTGGTGGAAATTTGGATCTCATAACACCATTGGTTAGTTCACGAAAGAGCAAAGAAAAAGTATCACGAAATAACCACTGCCACGAAATTACCAATGTTTACCCTAAGTAAAATAAAAATTTACAGTAATCTGATATTTGGTTTTTGAGATGTGTATGTTTTTTTCTTTTTCTTTTTTTCTAAAATATGAGGGAAAAAACATGCAAATTTTATTTCCTTTTTATTCACAGCAGTATTAATCTTAAATCATAAAATCTGTATACTTACTTAGTTACTGGCTTTTAAAAAACCCGGATGTTTGTTGCCACCCTCATATAAGCCAGCCACTGGTCCCTATCCTGAGTAAGATCAATCCAGTCTCTATCATCATATCCCACCTCCCTCATTTTAATATTATTTACCCATCTACGTCTCGGCCTCCCCAAAGGCCTTGTTCCCTCCGGCCTCCCAACTAACACTCTATATGCATTTCTGGATTCGCCCATACGTGCTACATGCCCTGCCCATCTCAAACGTCTGGACTTTATGTTTCTAATTATGTCAGGTGAAGAAAACAATGCGCAGTTCCGTGTGATGTAACTTTCTCCATTTTCCTGTAACTTCATCCCTTTTAGCCCCAAATATTTTCCTAAGCACCTTATTCTCAAATACCCTTATCCTATATTCCTCTCTCAAAGTGAGAGTCTAAGTTTCACAACCATAAAGAACAACCGGTAATGTAACTGTAATAACGGTAATATAACCGAGGCTTATTTGATGGTCTCGTAACAGGCTGTTTTATTACGGTGATGGGTTGTTAGCCCTTCGCCCAACCCCCAAGCTGGAGGAACATCCCTTATCGGCTGCCCGCGACTGCTTATTCAATATATTCACAGCTACCCTCCATATCTGGAGGCCGTATCCTCGATCCGCAACCTGAGGACGCGCCATGCCGTGGTGATAGGGACCCACAATACATGGTCATAATATCTGTATACGAAAAAAAGTCCCATAATAAATGGCGCTTGGCCCACTATGGCTATGAACCCTTCAATTAGTTGCTAGAATTATTCTTGTTTTTGACGAAATTCGTAACCGACCACAGATATTTCGAAGGATTCGTCGTTCAATCATACGACGTTATACTTTGTGTGTCACCAATGGCGGTCACAATTTTGAACAGCTCCTATAGTTTGTTAATACCATTTCCTTAATATCTGGTATTAGAAAGAAGTTACTGTGTAACCCATAGAAAATAAATAGAGTAACTTTCCAAGTTGCGATTTTTTCATTTTTTCCTTCATACCACTATCACTTGAAAACGAAACATTTCCGGACATTACTTTATTGAGAAAAAATGTTTGACTTTATGTCCTCTATCACATTATAAAATTAGAAATTGTTATTCTGTTACACCCTGTATAGTAGCTTCATAGATATTTTTAATCAAGGAAGATGAATGTTCACAGCTCAGCTTAAGTGTGTTAACACCCTTAATGAAGAATGGATTTGCCTAAGTCTGAATTGTTACTTAAGTTAATACATGCTCCATTATAAGTTGTAAATGTATCCACTGTACAACTTATAGTAAAAATAGCCTTGTTAGTAAATAGGAAGTTCAGATGTTTTAGAGTGGCGTTTCCTGTCAAAGAAAAAGTTGAAATCAGTTACTGACCGCTGTGCAGGTAAAAACTTTCAATAACTTCTATCGTGCCACAATTGATTTTATAATGCGCGAAGTTTCTGGGGTATGAAACGGACGAATCCGTAACAAAATGTAACAAATTGGAGGTAAATAAACCGATCATCAATTGTTGGGAATGTAGCTATGTTTATTTACTTTCTGGCTTGTCTACAGTTAGTATTATAACTCATGATGAGAACCTTGTAAGACATTACTTTATTACATTCTGATTTTCACATAACCAGACGCTTATGTCATCTTTACAGCGGGTTTTTGATCTTACAGCGCTTCTTCTTTTCTCGCTTGCAGTTAAAACAGGCCTATATTTTTGTTAGCCTATACACTTTAATTCTTTTGGTTATGTTTTTGGTTTCTTCGTGACTGACATTATTGGACGTACAAACGGGAAAAATAAATGACGTTGTATGCGTAACAGGAAGCAATGACATCTCGTAATAATAATAGATACAAGTGTCTGCATTTCTATTACTATGGACTATGTAACAGGAATAAGTTTAGTGACGGTATGTACTGAACAAACAAAAGTATAGGGCGAGTCCATGTTTATTTAGTTGTGTATTGATTTATTGATTCCTTTGGTGGATTTATTCATTTGCTTGTGTTTGGTATTGATGAATTAATTTTTAATTGATTAATTAATTGATTTATTAATTTACTTATTTATTTTCTTATATAATTACTTACATACTTAGTAACTTAAGTATTTATTTGCTTATTTCTTTCTTTTTATTTCCTTTTTTATTTATGTCTTCATTCGTTTCTTCGTTCGTTCAGTCGGTCTAGGTAACGTAGTCGGTATAGTCTGGTCTTCTGTGCTCTGGATTGCAGGTTCGATCCCAGCCCAGGGTCATGGCATTTAAGTGTGTTTAAATGTGACAGGCTCATGTCAGTAGATTTACTGGCATGTAAAAGAACTCCTGCGGGACAAAATTCCGGCACACCGACGACGCTGACATAACCTCTTCAATCGCGAGCGTCGTTAAATATACCATAATTTTTTCGTTCGTTCGTTCGCACGTACGCACGCACACACACAAACACACACACTTATTGATCCATTCATTTATACTGGTAGAATTAAGAGCACTCCAGGAAGTCACAAAATACACAAGCAATGAAATTAAACAAAAACTCGAAAGAATAAAATAGGTCTACTATGTCCAGATCATATGAACAAATGAAAGCGTAGAATTAGTCAATTTAATACAAGAGGAATATTGTAAAATTGGACTTAATTTTTAATCCAAATATCGATACAAGTAGATTACATTCACGTATTGACATTGTATTTGTCAGGCGTACAGCTCCACTTTCTTGCATGAACTTAAGCTATCAATTATCTATATTGACACATAACAATAAACCAGATTAAATTCCTCGATAACAGTTAAAGTGTAAATTAGTCAGTCGAACACAGTTCGCAATGAACGCAATGATCGCAATGAAAGAAGGGATTCTGGAGTTATGAGGAAAAATGTATGTAAGCTCCAAGCTTGTCGGCCATCTGTGTCACTCTGTTTTTCATCGTTACGTTGAAGGAACTTAAGAGAATTATGAATAAAAAGAGCCAAGAATGGACGTAACCTATTAGATACAACAAGAGGGGGAAAAATTACAAGCACAACAGAACATCAGCAGGGAAGAATCGCTGAAAGCATTAAAAGCCTGGGCAATGAGAGTCGCGGGAGAAGACGTCGCTGTCCTCGCTAGACAAGTGACCCGAACCTTGTACGGGCGAATGACGACCGAGTAAGCTCACCCAGAAGTAACCAAGGCGACACGCGATAACCAAGGTTTTAATTTGGAAAATATCGAAGTTTGTGTGGGGAAGTGAGTAGGATTCATCTAGATATTTGTCTTAACGCCTTTCCTTGACCAAGGAAATTCACAAGCAGGATGAAAACACAGTTCATTTACAAATTTACGAACTCAAGATGGAGTAGCATTGGATCACGTGTAGTTTGTATGCACAGGAAAAAAATTAATTTCCCGCAGCATGCAAGTAACTGTTACAGATGGAATATTACCTGTCCAAATTTCACGAGAGGATCCCTGCGAGGGGAGTATGGTCCTTGCGGGGTAAGAGGAGAGCGTAAGCCAGTAACTCAGCGTTCTTGAAGGAGTAGGTGGATGAGAGTGGTGTCATTGGCCGGCTGGCACAAATAAGGATCAGTCAATGGCCGGCCAGTTCAGTGTCGGGATTAGGTTATAAGAGTGGGGGAAAAACTCGCATTCCTTGCTTGAATCTTCTCGTGAAATGCGGACTGTATTTAATGATCAGTCCTCGTATGTTTTAAAGACAACGTAATTATTTTATTTATTGATACTTCTTGCGTATATATATCTTTAATAACCTCGGTATAAACACATGAAAAGATCCTTCTGTTTTTCGCGATTGGACACTTCTATCGCTTCGATTTCTTTCGGGCGTTCTAGCGCTATTATGATTCAACAGGCGCGGAAGTAATTGCAGGATCTAAATTCCACTGTTGCAGCATTTTTGCTTTATGTCTATAATACATTTCAGTGAAGAAAATAAATTTGTAGGCTTTTGTATTTGTGAAGAGAAGGTACCACAACTGACTATGAACTGTGACCTGAGGTCTATTGTGCTACTCGTATCTTGTTTTTAACTTGAAATATTCAAGCTCGGCCTTAAAATGAATAGAATATTACGAAAGTTTCAACATCTCACGTCATTTGCTTAACAACGACAATGAATTTAGTTATGCGCGTGGCTAACGAGAAAGACAGGCTTCGGCACGAATCGTAGTCACTTGATTATTATGGTCTAGTCATGGCCATCTTGACAAGCGCTTAATATAAATACCTGTTCATAGTTCTAAAACACAAAGGAATTGCTATATTAAACTCATCTTAAACGTGCATTTATATATAAACTCGTTCAATGTTGGCCATGTTATGACTAAGGAGTCCACACCTGTGGAGTAACGGTCAGCGCGTCTGGCTGCGAAACCAGGTGGCCCGGGTTCGAATCCCGGTCGGGGCAAGTTACCTGGTTGAGGTTTTTTCCGGGGTTTTCCCTCAACCCAATACGAGCAAATGCTGGGTAACTTTCGGTGCTGGACCCCGGACTCATTTCACCGGCATTATCACCTTCATATCATTCGGACGCTAAATAACCTAGATGTTGATACAGCGTCGTAAAATAACCCAATAAAATGACTAAGAATGTGACGTCGCGCCGTAGCCTGTCTTTCTCGTAAGCAACGGTTATGTAATTATGACGTCATTTGCTTAGCAACGGATCACACTATTGTATTGCTATAGTATTTGCTAAATGGAGAGACTTACCAGTACTTTCTTTCATGAATTATAATACTTTATTTCTCTTATCACAGACCCTCACTAATGGGTCTCCAAAAAAATCAATTCAGATAAAAGCAGTAATTCCATTGTAAATACTTGTACAGACATATAGTTAATAAGGTGAACCGTAAGTAATATCATAATTTCAAAGCGTTATTCTTAGAGAAATTTCAAACAAAAAAGTTTAATACGGTTTTGCATGTTTTTGCTTCCTTTTCGAGATACAAATTATTTTATATGAAACATTCATAGCGTGTTTTGGGACAGCCATTGATTTAATTCCCAATATGCTACTTCAGTTTAAGAGAGCATTGTATTATGGTAATAAATGATTGAAAGAATTTTAGTGTTGTGTTCTTTAAATGTGCAGAAATTTGACTCGAACAAAATGTAACATTGTAAAATTCTTTTTTCAATGATGGTGTTTTTTCCTATATTTACACATATTGTTGTTAGACCTTGAAAGTTAGAATTCCCAAACGGAAACTTGTTGCTAGGGAGACTATTCTTCGTAAGGTAAAATTGTACTGAAAAGAATCCATTACAGTGCACTTTTGTTACTTAGTTACCATTAAACCCAATTTTAATTCACTTTATTTATTACAGAAGAAAATAATTAAAATATGTCTTCATAAACCTATTGATTTTCCATGTGAAAATTTTTTTTAGACTTTAATGCTCTTAAAATAAGATAAAATTATTATATTGTATTAATAAAATCTCATTACATAAAATCGAAACAATTTTGAATTGTATTCTCATACAGTAATTACGAAACAAAATATATGAATTCTTTAAGATTGTTTTAAACAAAATGAAACACTGTTACAGTATTTAATCATAGTAGTAATTTAGGCCCAAGAATATATAACAAATTTATATTTAAATATCCTAATCTTATCAATTCTAATTGTTATAGTATTAAATGTAAAAAATGGATTTTATAAAAATTGAAAAAGTGTAAATTTAAATTTATATATTCTTATTGCGTAGTAGACATAAGATAAATTGTTTTATATACTTATTAATTTCAATTCAGGAATCCGCGCCTGAGTACGAGTTCTCCTCTTTCAGGAGCGAGCTAAAGTTTTCCTGTTTATATTATATTTTATGTAACAATTATTAGCAAAATAAGTAAATAAATAAATAAATTACAGTCCTGTTTTGCGAAGGCTCAGGAATAATATTAGGCCTACTCTAAATTTTCAATGCAAAATAACTTATATTCCATTTCCAATTTTAAAAATATGATCGTGCAAAAATGTTGTACAATACAAGTTTGTGAAGTGCATTAAAAATCTCAGAAATTGAAAAACTCGCTCTCCTCGTTTTTCAAACTTTTTCTCGATTTTATGAAAAGCGCAGAGTTCCTTGTTCCTATTTAGGATTAAGAGAGAACAAAACTCAACAAGTAGTCCAGGATTCGAATTACGATCGTTACATTCACAAAAGTAAGAGCTGTGTTTCAATATAAAACATGCCAAAGACGAAGACTAGTATAGGACTAATAAATCACGGCTAAGGTATTCTGAGTGACCCACAGTCTTTGACCTTTTTTGCTATGGGTCTAGTGCCCGTGGTTGTGGGTGACAGGGCGGTGATGAAGAGCGGATTGATCAAGCTGCAAAGGGCGCCGCGCGGGTCATTTTTGTTAAAGGTGCAAATCAGAGAGCTTTAAATACAGCGACGTTGTACTGCAATATCCATCAAGATAGATTTTGAAGCTGAAATCTAGCTACCTTATAACTATGTAATAATTGAGAGTAATTATTATCTGAATTAAACCTATTTTAAGAAGGGGGACAAGACTAACTGTAGTAACTTTCGAGGAATATAACTTTTGTTGACGTCGTACAAAATTTTGTCGAATATCCTTTTGAGAAGATTGACTCCATATGTAGATGAAATTATTGGGGATCATCAGTGTTATTTTAGGCGTAATAGATCGACTATTGATCAGATTTTTTGTATTCAGATATTGGAAAAAAAGGGAGTATATGGGTACAGTACATCAGTTATTCATAGATTTCAAAAAAGGCGTATGACTCGGTTAAGAGAGAAGTTCTATATAATATTCTTATTGAATTTGGTATTCCCAAGAAACTACGTAGTTCGATTAATTAAAATGTGTCTCAGTGAAACTTACAGCAGAGTCCGTATAGGCCAGTTTCTATCTGATGCTTTTCCAATTCACTGCGGGCTAAAGCAGGAGATGCATTGTCACCTCTACTTTTTAACTTCGCTCTAGAATATGCCATTAGGAAAGTTCAGGATAACACAGAGGGTTTGGAATTGAACGGGTTACATCAGCTTCTTGTCTATGTGGATGACGTGAATATGCTAGGAGAAAATCCACAAACGATTAAGGAAAACGCGGAAATTTAGTTGATGCAAGTAAAGGGATAGGGTTGGAAGTAAATCCCGAAAAGACTAAGTATATGATTATGTCTCGTGACCAGAATATTGTACGAAATGGAACTATAAAAATTGAGATTTATCTTTCGAAGAGGTGGAAAAATTCAAAATAACTTGGAGCAATAGTAACAAATATAAATGACACTCGGGAAGAAATTAAACGCAGAATAAATATGGGAAATGCGTGTTATTATTCGGTTGAGAAGCTTTTGTCATCTAGTCTTCTGTCAAAAAATCTGAAAGCTATAATTTATAAAACAGTTATATTACCGGCTGTTCTGTATGGTTGTGAAACTTGGACTCTCACAGAGATTAAGGGTGTTTGAGAATAAGATTCTTAGGAAAATATTTGGGGCTAAGAGGGATGAAGTTACAGGAGAATGGAGAAAGTTATACAACACGGAACTGCACGCATTGTATTCTTCACCTGACATAATTAGGGACATTAAATGCAGACGTTTGAGATGGGCAGGGCATGTAGCACGTATGTGGGCGAATCCAGAAATGCATATAGAGTGTTAGTTGGGAGGCCGGAGGAAAAATTCCTTTGGGGAGGCCGAGACGTAGGTGGGAAGATAATATTGAAATGGATTTGAGTGAGGTGAGACATGATGGTAGAGACTGGATTAATCTTGCTCAGGATATGGACCAATGACGGGCTTATGTGAGGGCGGCAATGAACCTCCGGGTTCCTTAAAAGTCAGTAAGTAAGTAAGTAAGTATTAAACCAATTACAACAGAATCAGAAATAAGGAGCTGAAGTGGTAAATATACCAAATGAGAGATGGAGTATCACCTGTAATAACAGACGGAACAGACCGACTCTGGCCTAATTAATTTATTTTACATATTGATTACACATTTAAACATTATCACTTCGGATATGTATGATAAGAACTTAATGTGTTAAATTTTAACGTACCTTTTAACATGTTTCGACCTATTTTGGGTCATCTTCAGAACTGGTCGTTGTTGGTCTTGGCGCCTCTTGTTTCCTGTGAGGGTGAAATTCGTAGTTTGTAGAGTCAAAGAGTATGTGTTTTGGCATAGAAGTGTTGAGAATAATACTTTGGGGTGTTATCAAATTTTCAAAACCCTGTGTCTGCATATTTCAATTGTTCTAGTGTGTTGAGTTTCTGGTTTTTTTGGATGTCCACTCTACAAAAATTATCTCAACACACAAACAAACAAATACAAAAACTCAAATGTAACACCTCAACAACTTAATAAATAGGACAGACAGGCAGATAATTTCCAAACACGTTACAAAGAACACATCACAGCCATAACAAAATTACAAAAACACCTCCACATTTATGTGACACAACACAAATGCCAACCACACCTACACAGACATCAACACAGACATGAAAATACCTTACATCCAACCAAAAAGCCAGAAACTGAACACACTAGAACAATATGAAATATACAGACACACGAAAACACACCCCAACGATATTCTCAACACACAACTCAATTTCAAAACACATACACTCATTGACTCTACACTACGAACGCACCCTCACAGAAACAAGAGGCGCCAAGACCACAACGACCAGTTCTGAAGATGACCCAAAATGGTCGAAACATGTTAACAAGGTACGTTAAAATTTAACACAAAAGTTCTTATCATACTTATTTATTTTGTTGATGATATTGATTATGATGACGATGATGATATGATGATGATGAATACCAAAAATAATAAAACTGAATCCGTTACAATACAACTTACTTACAAATCTTAACAATATGGTGCAAAAATATTATTCGATGGGCAAATAATAGAACATATTGATAAATAATATGTCCGTCACTTTTTAGTTCTGAATGAAGAAGTTTTGTCTGATATATGTGTTATTATTATTAGGTTGTACATCTCACTTTATCACTGGTGTGAGAGGAAAACAATTATTATTTTTGTACGTATACATCTGAAGTCTGATTAGTATTAATATGTAGCTAGTCGGGATGTACGCAATGGAGGGAAAGGAACTGTCCATCCTACCCCATTATCTCCTGGCTTAGTTACCTCATGATTGGTGCCTTGTTGGTATCATTTGTGAGGTTCAGACTCTGTTCGGACAGTTCACTAAAACAACAACAACAATTTAATAGGGATATTATGTTCAGATCAAATCTGAAGTGCTTGGGAAAAGTGACATAAGTCAGTTTCCACAAACCTTTTGATAATTTATTGATAACTTACACTGGTTTATGTCACTTTGATTTTTTTCTATGAATTATTGTAATGGGAGAAATACTTATGTATTTTTTCCAAGCGAGCAGATGTTCCGTAAGTTGTCATTAAATTATCAAAATGGTTTGTGAAATCTGACTTATGTCACTTTTCCCGAGCACTGCAGATTTAATGGGACAGAAACGACTGTGCACCAGTTCTGTTAATGTTCATAGTTATGTTTTATTTAACGACTTGTGAGAGGTTATATCAGCGTCGCCGGATGCTGGAATTTTGTCCTTTCAGGAGTTCTTTTAAGATATCAGTAAATCTACTGACAATGATGGTCGCACGGTTTGGTCGCCACTTAAATGTCATCGGCCTGGCCCGGGATCCAACTGTCTACCTTAGGCATAGAAGGCTAGCTCCAATTCTGTTAAAAGAATGATTTATAGAGAAAACGAAAATACAATGGTAATAATTTGGTCTAATACTACTAAAATGTCCTTCATTAAAGAATAACAGTTGTAATTATTCTTCTTTATATACATGTATTTCCGACATTAAACATTCATTATTTCTTCTGGAGTTAGACTACAAATGTACTCCTTGGTATTCTAAGTGCACACCAGCGAAGCTTGATATAACGCAGAGGTTAATATCATGAATTTGAAAATCTCAATCAAAGAGTTCCTTATGTTAAAAGTGGAATCAAACATTACAATATTGTCTAATCAATTTCCTGTTAGTGGAATTCTACAGCAAACTTTCATCTTCTTTGCCATGACCTTCTGAAACATTTACGAAGAATCGTATACTGAGTCACCATATTGCGCGTTCTGCTCCAGAATGAAAAGCTAATGCAGGATATTTCTACACTGCATTGTGTGAACGGAATCGTAAAATATATATAATTACAAGAAATAACTCAAGTTAACAGAAGAGAATTGGCGTATCTTGTCATACTGGGCCAATGATAGGGACAGAAACTAGTGTCCTGCAATGTTTGAACATGAGAGGGCAACCAAGATATTAAAAGGTGTCTTATAGCATATGAAAAAGTAATTACAAGTTATGTACAACAATTCTTAAGCTAAAACATGAGTGAAGGGCAGCGAATATTTTTATAACAAGGCGGAACAAATGTAACAGGTCCTTCTGCAGAACGAACATCGGCGAATATCAAATATGGAAAGCACTACCATGGATGAATATATAATAGGATGCGAAACTTACCGAGTTTCCCGTAACCTTACTAGAGGCGTTGTTGTAAAATGATCTTATCCACCTGTTAGAGGGAGGGGCGTTATTACATCTGAAGCGCACCAAAGTAGCGAAAGAGTAATTACTCCATGCATTTAGCAGCGCACCTGGTGACGAAAATGTTAAACTGTGCAAAAGTATTTACCCTTCGATATTCAAATTTGTGCCAATTTAAAATAAAACATTTAATTTATTCCTCACAGCAGCTTCTACTGATAATTCTTACCGGAGCCAACAGAAAGATAAAAGACTAAAATATTTTACACTGGCCCAATTAAAAATATAACCAGACACAACAAAAAATAAAGAAAAAGGTTAGATAATTGGGATTGTATTTTTGGGTATTTATTGTACAGCGCAATTGCAAAAGTCTGCATAGAACTACTTAGATAGTTCAATTTATTATATTAGTCTATAATACATTTACAATACATTCAACAACACTATTTTACAACGTCCATAAACATCACTGTTTAACATGCACTGTTTATACACACACGTAATATCACTTTATGTTCACTCATTAGCAAGTTTCTGTCTGCCATCTTGACTTCCGTCGAGTCCTCGAGCAATATCTCGAACGGATAACTAGAGGACTCTGGGTAATGTACCCAACACTTAGTTATAATGTTCACCACCTATGACGTTGGGCGCTGATCATCTTATTTCAGCCCCCACTGCCTGATGGTGCTGACCGCAGTTCGCATCCTATTATATATTTATCCATGGCACTACATTTCTTATTATTCGTAACAACGCTAATCCAAGGTCAAACTAGAATTAGCGGTCGTTTGGATCCGTACAGACAGAACCCCGATACTCATTAGGTGTACGTCAGTTGCAGGGAGGTCATTGAACTAATTGCTACGCTCCTCCGTAAGCAAAAGCGTCTTGTCGCAGTGTAGGGACCGAAAATCCGCTATGTAACTTTATTACATCTCCGAAGTATTACGGTCTACTCTAAATAAGAACATCCCTTCATTTCTCTACCGGCTGAATGGGAACATTACATTATTTTCAGATTCAACACGCTTTGTTATCTATTTGAATGTACACAGCAAAGAGGATGGCGACAAAAATAAATTCAATATATATAATACTAAATTTACTTCTCTTCTTAAAAAATTTAGTGCTGAAAGTCCATTGCCCTCACTCTTGTTCCAAGCCGCAAACAGATGTGATGACGTGAATGTACAATATTGCTGGGTCTTTGGTCGTTGGCTTTGATTGTTGGCGCATGGGGAGTCTATAACAGCAGGAGAGCGGTGCATAGCAGAATCAGTTTTGCTACTCGGCGGTGAATATTTAGTTGTCTTTGTCCAAATATGCCCGACTGTACAACAGACCCTAAGGAAGTGGAATTATTATTAGATTCGTTATAGTCTATTATTATTATTAACAACGGAATATTTACTAACAATCGTTACTCGATTCTATGTTAACAGTCTGATTAACTCATCCAATAAAAAAAAACATATTGTACTGATATTGTGTCGGCTTCATATTATTATAAGGGTTTGGTACTAGGTGGTAGGTCTCTTTGTAATAAAGACAGCATTGTTATAATTCTAACGTATACAGCGCCAAGTACAGGGATTATATTCATAGAGGGGTAGGAGGAGAATTGTGTCTTATGTCGATGTAGATTTTGGTTACTCTGAGAGTGAAAACAGGGAAAGGAAATGATTAGGTGTTATACTCAAATGTAAATATGAGTTTTTTTTTAGTTCATGGGCATTCGAACTTCTGTAACCCCTGGATGGAGGTTTATAACCTATCTTTACATCTGAAGAGAGTCCACTGCAAATGACGGATGTCACTAGTTCAGTGTCTCTAGCTAACAAAAATTAAATGCGACTCGAGCAATCAAAAAAAGCATATGATTTTTGTTTCAAGATGGCAGATTAGCTACATGTGTTCTGAGAAGTTTTCAGGTTAAGTACGACAACCCACAAAACAAGCCTTGGACAGTGCCTTGGAAAAAAAAATGCATTCCTCCATGGGGAGAAAGGGACGTGCTTAAATTGCAACAGCATTCAGTGTCATCAACATTTCTATCTTATCGTTTTAAGATATGGGAATAATCATGCTAATTAAAATGGTTGAACATTATTGAAGATTTTTTTTTCTAAAAATACATGTTGCGTTAACTTCTTTCAAAAAAAAGTTAATTTATTTTACCGCAACCAGTTTTTACAAACAGACAATTGTATGTGATTCTTATAAAGAACAATAATGCAAGATACTGTAAAAATATAAATAACACAAACTGGAAAAGAGCCCATTTAAAAAAAAACGAAGCAGAGTTTTTATAGAAACATAGTGTACAATTTTTTTCTGCTTGAGGCTAGTAAAAAATTGCTCCTATATTGTGATCATTAATTTTTGGTTTATTTATAGTCAATTATACAGGATGTATGGAACAGTGGACAAAAATTCACGTATGGATTCCTCCTATGTATAGAAGAATAAATGGTTATTTTAACATGGGTCCGGAAATACTTGGTTCCTGAGTAGACCTTTTCAAGTATTATCATACTGCACTCCAATTACGTTTGTTTGCTGGAATTTTGTGATGCTTTCTGTTTAAAATTCCTTGGAGGAACTGTTCAAAATGTCCACCTCCTGCCTGAATACAGGTCTCAGCTCGTCGTCTCATTGTTAATTTAAAACTATTTGGTTTCTATAATTCTGATATGTATATGCAAGATATTGAGTAGTTTGATTCCCATTTCCTGAAAGCTATTTTGATCAACCTATTTTACAGAGATTATTTTTGGTGTTGTATTCGTAAGTATCGTAGACTATTTATTAAAACCAATCAAAATATTCTCTAACATATGATAAACGGGGAAAAAAAGACCACCTAACCCATTATATCCTTGCCTAGTTGCCCTCATAAGTGGTGCAATGTTGGCATCACTTGTGAGGTTCAGACCTGTCTTCGGACAGTTGACTAAACAACAACATATGACAAACATTGCATGATATACTACTGTTAAAAAGTTTAATATCCCAATGAAGGCTTACATTGAGTTTTAGTTTCCATGTTGCATGTTAATTTCATGTTCAATTTTTTATAGTACAGGGCATATCAAAGTCCGGGAACACTTTCCCAAAATTTTATTACACAAAAACGACTAATGATAGCACTTTCAAACACACGTCAGTTTTAAAGTCAAACTCTCAAAAAATTCGTTTTAAACCCTTTCAGAGATACAATGTTGAACCTCAGTGACTGGGGAGATGTCCCAAACGATAATCAAACTCTTCCCATACCTTTTTCAACATATCCTCTGTGACCGTGGCGGCCTTCTCGAATTATTTTATCACACAAAAACTACTAATGATAGCACTTTCAAACACACGTCAGTTTAACGTCAAACTCTCAAACGTTATTCAGCTTAATTTTCAGGACGAAGCGACATTCCATACGAGAGTGGAAAATTAATACAAAACTGTCGTGTTTGGGCCAGAAACCGGGCTATATTATTGAACATGAGCGTGATTCACCAAAGGTTAATGTTTTCGCGCGTTATCACAACGAAAACTGTATTGACCTTTCTTCATTGAGGCCACTGTGACTGGACATTCATATCTGGACATGTTGGAGCAATGGTTGCGCCTCAACTTAGACAAAATCTCGATGACTATTTCATCTTCAGCAAGATGGGCCTCTGCCACATTTCCACAATGCAGTTCAGCTACCTGAATACAGAGATGTCTGATCGTTGGATAGGACGCTGGAGTAAGGGACAGGTATTTCATGACATGGCCACCAAGGTCACCTGATATGACTGCATGTGACTTTTTTCTATGGGAGATATATAAAGGACCGTGCGTTTGTACCGCCTTTTCCACGTGGATTAGAGGAACTAAAAACCAGAATTCGGAGCCGCTGCCACGGTCACAGAGGATATGTTGAAAAGGGTATGGGAAGAGCTTGATTATCGTTTGACATCTGCATAGTCACTCGTGGTTCACATTGAATCTCTGTAAGGTGTAAAACGTAACTTTGAGAGTTTGACTTTTAAACTGACGTGTGTTTGAAAGTGCTATCATTAGTAGTTTTTGTGTAATAAAAATATTGAAAGTGTTACTGGACTTTTGATATGCCCTTGTATTAAACTTTTAGTATCTGTACACACTCTAAACAAGATTTCCATATATATACGAGTATATTATAACTGTGAATTTAGACAAAATAAACAACTTTTTCAACAACTGTAAATTAACTTCATATTTAAGCCTTGTTATAAGAAATATCCTTTGATATATTTTTGCAAATAAAAGCTATATGTATTTTCATATCAAGTTTGACTCCAAGTGCATGTTCAGAAATTTGACGTTACCACTATAGCTGTCAGAATATAGGACATGATTAAGGTAAACTTGCGAATTCTAAATGAGGAGTAGACTAAGTTGACATCTTCAAATACTTGGGGGGTACATGAGCTCCTGCCAGAAGTCAAAAGGAGGATAGCAATGGCCAAGGAACTTTTAATAGAAAAGAGAGCAACTTCTGCGGACCTCTGGAGAAAGAACTAAAGGGAAAAGACTAGTGAAGTGCTTTTATGGGTGTGGCATTGTATGGGGCAGAAACATGGACATTGCGATGAAATGAAGAGAAGGAATAGAAGCATCTGAAACGTGGATATGAAGAAAAATGGGGAACGTATGACGTGGACAGTCAGAATAACAAATGAAGCTGTGTTGGGAAGAGTGGGTGAAAAAAGAATGATGCTGAAACTGATCAGGAAGGAAAACGAATTGCGGGGCACTGACTGAGAAGAAACTGCCCACTGAAGGATGCACTGGAAGGAATGGTGAACAGGAGAAGAGATCAGGGTAAAAAAGGTATCCGATGATAGACGACATTAAGAAAATATGGATCATATGGAAACAAAAGGAAGGCAAAAATGAAAAGACTGGGGAAAGCTGGGTTTGCAGTGAAAGATCTGCCCTTGGGTAGTACACTAAATGAATGAACGAATGAATGAATTAATGATTAAGTCCTCAATTTTCTCCAAATTTAATGACAAAAGATTTCCTGCACGCCAGTCATTAATTTTATTACATTGTTAACATGAGTTAATTCAGTAACACACTGCATAAAACTTAATAATAAGGGAAGTGAATCGCTAAGCATTTGCCTCTGTTATGTACACATGTAAGGGACAATCAATAAGTTTCCGAACTGCCCTGAATATGTACTGATGGCTTAGGAAACGGACAAGTTACAGTATCTACAACCAGAGAAACGCCTGGAATCTACACTAAATGCTTCACTCGGAAGGCAGAAGAAGGCTGGGCCCTGAGGCGTATATGGGAAGATTCCTGGGGAAAAACGCAATTAGTCCTTGACATGTTTGCACAAAATCACGTCGTGTAAAAGCTCAGTTCTTAAATACAATCTGACGCTGTTTGATAGACTGACTCAACAGGCATGGAAACAATGGTTTTCAGTGATACGCACTTTTATGTTTAACGGTATACAATAAATACAAGCGCAGTTCGGAACTATATTGATTGAAGTTTGTATTTTGTGATCATAAATTTGAAAACAATTTTACAAAATAATAGATTATAAATGGTAAAAAAATATAATGTTGTACTACTGTACAGACAAAGAATGTTTACAACTGTTGTGACAATCACCCAGGTTCATCTGGTCGGATTCAAGTGGGTATCTGCCATAGAATGCCGTACGCCATATCCCCTGCAGTGTGACATACATTTGATCAGAGTGAAGTTAAGGAACCTTGCGGTGGGTTAACCGCGCGGGGTATGCAGGTTAAAGATAAGCATGTTGACCTCACGTTGACCTAGA
>JAJSOF020000027.1:42760501-42762315 GCA_025594305.2 Periplaneta americana | reverse complement strand
CTATCTGTTCTATTCTATCTATTCTACCTATGTATTTTATTTTATCTATTCTATCAATTCTATTCTATCTATCTATTCTGTGTCTTGTATTCGATCTATCTATTCTATCTTTTCTATTCTGTCTATTCTATCTAGTCCATTCTATCTATTTAGTCTATTCTATACATTCTATTGTATCTATTCTATTCTATTCTATCCTATTCAATCTATCTATTCTATTTTATCGATTGTATTAATTCTATATATCCAATTGTAACTATCTATTCTATTCTATCCCTATCTATCTATCTATTCCATTTATTCTATTCCGTCTATCTGTTTTATTGCATCTATTCTATTCTGTCTATTCTATTCCATCTATTGAATTCCATCTATTTATTCAATTCAATCTATTCTATTCCATCTATTCTATTCCATCCATTTAATTCCTTATATCTATTCAATTCCATCTATTCTATTCCATGTATGTATTGTATTCCATCTATTCCATTTCACTTATTCTAATGTATTTATTCTATCCTATCTATTCTGTTCTACCTATTCTATTCTTTCTATATATACCATTTATTCTGTTCTGTTCTATCTATTCTATTCTATTAATTTATCCTAGCCATTTTATCTATCTATTCTATCTATCTATCTATTCTATCTATCTATCTATCTATCTATCTATCTATCTATCTATCTATCTATCTATCTATCTATCTATCTATCTATCTATCTATCTATCTATCTATCTATCTATCTATCTATCTATCTATCTATCTATCTATCTATCTATCTATCTATCTATCTATCTATCTGCCTGCCTGCCTGCCTACCTACTATCTACCTGCCTGCCATGCCTATCTATTCTACCTGCCTGCCTCTATTCTATCTATTTTATTCTATTATCTATATTATCTATCTATCTATCTATCTATCTATCTATCTATCTATCTATCTATCTATCTATCTATCTATCTTTCTATGTATCTATCTATCTATCTATGTATATTATTCTATCTATTCTATTCATCTATTTTACTCTTTGTCTGTTCAATCTTTTCATATATTCTATCTATTCTACTCTATTCAATCTATCTATTCTATTCTATCTCTATTCTATTATAACTATCTCTCTTCTATTCTATCTATTTATTCTATTCTATCTATTCTATTCTATTCTACATATCTATCTATTCTATTCTATCTATATCCTTCTATCTATTCTATCTATTCTATTCTATCTATTCTATCTATTCATTCTATCTATCTATTCTCTCTATTCTATTCTATATACCTATTCTATTCTATCTATTCTATTCTATTCTATTCTTTATCTATCTATCTATTCTATCAATCTATCTTATTCTTCTATTTTATTTATTTCTATTCTATTCTATCTATTCTATTCTATCTATTCTATTCTATCTATTCTATTTTTCTATTTATTCCATTTTCTATCTATCTATCTATTCTATTCTATTATTCTATTTCTTCTATTCTATTTAAGTTTCTATTTTTCATATTCCTATTCTATTTTCATCTATCCATTCATCTATTATTCTATCTTTCTATCTCCAAATCTATTCTTTTGAAAATATTTCAATCTTCTATTCTAATCCATTCTATCTATTTTCTATTTCTTCAAAATTAAAAAAAAATTCTATTTTTCAAGTCTTTTTTAAAAATAAATCTATCTCAAAATCTTTAAAATTCAAAAATTTTATTATCTATCTTTTCAAAATTAAAAATTTAAAATTGTAAAAAATTTGGTTTTGATTTTTATCTTTGAAATTTGGAAATTATTTTGAAAACATTCTATCTATCTT
>JAJSOF020000027.1:42648001-42755501 GCA_025594305.2 Periplaneta americana | reverse complement strand
TGAATAGAATAGGCAGGATAGATAGAATAGAATAAATGGAATAGGATGGAATAGAATAGATAGAAGAAAACAGATATATAGAATAGAATAGATAGAAAGACTAGAATAGATAGAATAGAATAGATAGAAGAAAACAGATATATAGAATAGAATAGATAGAAAGACTAGAATAGATAGAATAGAATAGATAAACAGAGTAGAATAGATAGAATAGATGGAATTGAAGAGATAAATAGAATAAATAGAGTAGGATAGATAGATAGATAGATAGATAGATAGATAGATAGATAGATAGATAGATGGAAGGATGGATTAATGGATGGATGGATGGATAGATACATAGATAGATAGATAGATAGATAGATAGATAGATAGATAGATAGATAGATAGATAGATAGATAGATAGATAGATAGATAGATAGATAGATAGATAGATAGATAGATAGATAGATAGATAGATAGATAGATAGATAGAATAGAATAAGTTAGATAGGATAGATTAGATAGAAGAGAATTGGATAGTTATAATAGAATGAGATAGAGTAGAACAGAGAGAGTAGAATAGGACAGATGGAATAGAATAGAGAGAATAGAATAGGATGGATAGAATAGAATATATAGAATAGCATATTTTAGATAAAATAGGATAAATAGGATAGAATAGATTAGAGAGAATAGAATATATAGAATAAGATAGATAGAATAGAATAGATAGAAGAATAGGATAGGTATAATAGAGTAGATAGAATAAAATAGGAAAAATAGAATGGAATAGATAGAATAGAATAGGATAGGATAGATAGAATAAAATAGATATAATGTGATAGATAGAATAGAATGGATAGAATAGAATAGAATATATAGATTAAAATAGCTAGAATAAAATAAATAGAATAAAATAGAATAAATGGTATAGATAGAAAGGATTTAATAGGTAGAACAGAATAGATACAATAGAATAGGTGTAATAGAATAGAGAGATGGAATGGAATATATGGAATAGAATAGATGGATAGAATAGGATAGATAGATAGAATAGAAAAGATAGATAGAATAGAATAGATATAATAGAATACAT
The DNA here is from genome assembly GCA_025594305.2 of Periplaneta americana. NCBI lineage: Eukaryota > Metazoa > Arthropoda > Insecta > Blattodea > Blattidae > Periplaneta > Periplaneta americana. The sequence continues at coordinate 42,754,422 of JAJSOF020000027.1, read as the reverse complement.
AGAATAGAATAGATAGATAAAATAGAATAGTTAGAATAGTATAGATAGAGTGAATAGAATAGAAAGTATAGGAGAGATAGGTAGAATTGAATAGGTAGAATAGAATAGATAGAAGAGGTAGAACAGAATAGATATAGAGAATAGAATGGAAAGATAGATATATAGATAGATAAGATAGATAAATAAGATATGTTAGATAGGATAGGATAAATATAATAATTAGCATAGGATAGAATAGATAGTATAGACGGAATGGAAGGAATAGAATAGTAGAATAGAATAGATAAATAGAATTAGAATAGATAGAATAGAATAGGTAGATAGAATGGGATAGAATAGAATAGATAGAAAGAATAGAAGTAATAGAATAGATAGAATAGAATATATAGTTATAATAGAAGAGATAACATAGAATAGGATAGATGGGATAGAATAGGATAGATAGAATGTAATAAATAGATTATTATAGGATTGATCGAATAGAATAGATAGAATGGAATAGGATAAATAGAATAGGATAGAATAAAATAGATGGAATAAAATAGGTTAGAATCTATTAGATAGAATAGAATGAATAGAATAGAATAAAACGGAGTAGATAGAATAGAATGGATAGAATAGAAGAGATAGAATAGAATGGAGTAGAATAAATTGAATAAAATTGATAGATAGAATAGATTAGAGAGACGGGAAGGAATATATGGAATAAAATAAAATAATAGATAGAATAGGATAGATAGATAGATAGATAGATAGATAGATAGATAGATAGATAGATAGATAGATAGATAGATAGATAGATAGATAGATAGATAGATAGATAGATAGATAGATAGATAGATAGATAGATAGAGAATAGATAGATAGATAGATAGATAGATAGATAGATAGATAGATAGATAGATAGATAGATAAAAAAGGTAAAGGTATCCCCGTAACATGCCATGAAGGCACTTGGGGGGGCATGGAGGTAGAGCCCCATGCTTTCCATGAATGAGGTGGTGTTGTTGGCACCACGCTCTGACCGCCTTTTACCCCCGGGAAAGACCCGATACTCAATTTTATAGGAGGCTGAGTGAACCTCGGGGCCGTTCTGAAAGTTGGGCAACGAGAAAAAATCCTGTCACCACCTGGGATCGAACCCCGAAACTTCCAATCCGTAGCCAGCTGTTCTACCGACTGAGCTACCCGGCCGCCATAATATATAGATAGAATGAAATAAATGGAATAGAATAGATAGATAGATTGATAGAATAGAATAGATAGATAAAATAGAATAGACAGAATAGAATAGATAGTGAATTGAATAGATAGAATAGAAAGGATAGGTAGAATAGAATAGATAGAATAGAATAGATAGAAAACATAGAACAGAACAGATGTAGAGAATAGAATGGAAAGAATAGAACAGATGGATAGAATAGAATAGATAGAATAGTATTGATTCATAGAATAGAATAGATAGAGAATAGAATAGAGAGAATAGATAGATAGATAGAACAAAATAAATGGAATAGATAGAATAGAATGCGTAGAAAGAATGGAATAGATAGAATAGACAGAATGGAATAGATAGAATAGAATAGACAGATGGAATAGATAGAATAGATAGATTAGAATAGTTAGAATAGAATAGATAGTTACAATAGAACAGATAGATAGAGTAGATATAGAGAATAGAATAAGTAGAATAGAACAGATGGAAAGAATAGAAATGGAATAGAATAGATAGAATAGAATAGATAGAGAGAATAGAATATATAAAATTGAATGGATAGAATAGATAGTTAGAATGAAGAATAGTACAATAGAATAGATAGAACAGAATAGATAGATAGAATAGAATAGATAGAATAGAATAGATAGAATAGCATAGATAAATAGAATAGAATAGATAGTTGTAATATAATAGATAGAATAGAATAGGAGTGATAGAATGCAATAAATAGAATGGTTTAGGATTGATAGAATAGGATAGATAGAATGGAATAGGATATATGTAATAGGATTGAACAGAATAGATAGAATAAAATAGGATAGAACAAAATAGACAGAATAGACTAGATAGAGTAGAATAGAATAGAATGGAATAGAAGATAGAATAGAATAGATAGATGGAATGGAATAGATGTAAGTAGAATAGATAGATGGAATGGAATAGATGCAATAGAATAGATAGATAAAATAGAATAGATAGATAGTATAGACAGAATAGAATAGATATATAATATAGAATAGATAGTATAGAATAGATAGGGTGACTAGAATAGATAGAATAGAATAGAGAGAGTTAGAATAGATAGATTGAATAGATAGTACAGAATAGATATAGGAAATAGAATAGAAAGAATAGAACAGATAGATAGAATAGAAATAGAATAGATAGATAGAATAGAAAGAAATAGAGTAGATAGAGAGAATAGAATAGATAGTTAGAATAGAATAAATAGAATAGATAGAACAGAAGAGATAGATAAAATAGAATAGATAGGTAGATAGTATAGATAGATAAATAAAATATATAGATAATATAGAATAGATAGTATAGAATAGATAGGGTTACTAGAATAGATAGAATAGAATAGACAGATAGGTTAGATAGAATAGATGGTACAGAATAGATATATAGAATAGAATGCATAGTATAGATATGTAGAATAGAATGCATAGAATAGAATAGATATAATAATAATAATAATAATAATAATAATAATAATAATAATAATAATAATGTTTTATTTTCGCTGGCACAGTTAAGGCCATAAGGCCTTCTCTTCCACTCAACCAGCCTTAATCAATACAATACATAAATTTAAATTACAAATATTTTCATTACACTCACTTAAAAGGTTCTCCAGCAATAATCTTCACTACACATTTATTTAAATTTAGATAAATCTACAAGGTAAAGTAGTAACTTAATTTATGAGCTAATTTAATTCAATGAATTATAATTAATTTAATATTTGAGATAGCTAGTAAAATGATGAAAATTAATTTAATATAAGCTTACTAGGACTATGTTACAGGGAGAATATATATTTCTATTTCTATAATGAGAATATTAATGTAATTGCCATTAGAGGTTTTGTAGATCTATTTACAGAAATTAAAGATAATAATAATAATAAGAATGGACAGATGTTAGTTTCATTATAAGTAACAAATATTAATCAGCAATTCATCTGTTAAGTAAGAATTTATGTAATTTTGACCTAAATGAAGCTATTGTCCAACAACCCCTTATATCACTCGGAAGCGAGTTCCAATTTCTAGCAACTGAAACTGTATAGGATGAAGAATATAAAGATGTCTTGTGGTAGGGTATAATGAGTAAATTGTTATGATGAGATCTTGTACTTAGCTGATGATATGCGGATAAATTTTGAAAACGAGAAGCCAAATATATTGGGGTAGCGGTGCGCAGAATTTTAAATAGAGAATAGAATAGTTAGAATAGAATAGATAGAATAGAATAGATAGTTAGAATAGAATAAATAGAATAGATAGAACAGAATAGATAGATGGAATAAAATCGATAGAATAGAAAAGATAGAATAGAACAGATATTTAGAATATAATAGGATAGATAGAATGGAACAGATAGAATACTATTGTATCTATTCTATTCTCTATCCTATTATATCGATTGTATTCGATCTATCTATCTATCTAGCCTATTTATCTATTCTATTCATTTTATTGTATTCTATGCTATCTATTCTATTCTATCTATCCATCTATCTATCTATGCTATTCTATCCTATCTATCTATATATCTAGGTCGTATCAAAACTAATATATCTACTCTAAGCTAAGTAGTCTACCCAAACTAATATTTTCAATCTATACTTTCTATACTTTCCAAGCTATTCTATCTTATCTAATCTTATCAATCTATCCTCTCTAATCTAAAAATTTCAAAATTTTTTAAAATCCAAAAAAATTTCAAAATTATCAAATTTTCAAAATTTTTAAAAATTCATAAATATTAAAAAATTTTCAAACTTTTTCAAAATTCCAAAATTTTAAAAAATCTCCAAATTAAAAAAATTTCAAACTTTTCTAAAGATTTCAAAAATTTTCAAAAAACAAAAAAGTTAAAAATTTTAAATTATTTTCAAAATAAAAAAATCAAATTTTCAAATTTTTAAAATTTGCAAAAACTTTTGAAATTAAAAAAAACGACAAAATCAACTATTAAAACATTTTCCAAATCTTCAAAATTTCTCAAAATTTTCAAAATTAAAAAAATCTTAATTTACAAAAATTTAAAAATATCAAAACTTTAAAAAATTTCAATATTGAAAGATTTTCCAATAATTTTCAAAATTTTCAAAGTTTTTTCAAAAACCAAAAAGCATTTTTCAAAAGTGAAAATTTTTAGAATTTTTAAAATTTTGTTAGTTTTTGAAAATTTTAATATTTTTTTATTTTTGAAAAATTTTGATAATATTGACATTTTTTTAATTTTAAAGTATTTTGAATTTTTTTTAATCTTGAGAAAATATTGAAAATTTTGAATTTTTTTAAATTTGAGAGATTTTGAAAATTTTTAAGGTTTTTTGAATTTTGAAGAAATATAAAAATTTTTGGAATTTTTTAAAAATTTGAAGAATTTGAAATTTTTTGAATTTGGAAAATTGTTGAAAATTTTGGAATTTTGAAAAGTTTTTAAATTTTGAAGTTTTTTGAATTTTGAAAATGTTTTGGAATTTTTTTAAAATTTTGAATTTTTTTAATTTTGAAAAATTTCAAAATGTAGAAAAATGTTGGATTGATAGAATAGAATAGAATAGAATAGAATATCTAGATTGAATAGAAAAGATAGTATAGAATAGATAGAATAGGTAGAATAGAACAGATAGGTATAATAGAATAGAATAGATATATAGAATACAATAGATATATAGATAGTATGGAATAGATAGAATAGATAGATAGAATATAATTGATGGAATATATAGTTAGAATATAATATATAGAATAAAATAGAATACAACAGAATAGAATAGATAGATAGAATAGAATAGAATAGAATAGAATAGAATAGAATAGAATAGAATAGATAGATACAATAGATAGATAATAGATAGAATGGAATAAATAGATAGAATATAATAGCTAGCTAGATAGATAGATAGATAGATAGATAGATAGATAGATAGATAGATAGATAGATAGATAGATAGATAGATAGATAGATAGATAGATAGATAGATAGTGCTGGAGACATTTAAAAAAATATATAGAAATGTGAAAAAGAAATGTACTACCAAATAATGTTAAAATATTCATCAAGTCGATAAAGAGGATTTGCGTTCAATTTATTTTTGAGCGATCTTTTAAAGTGAAATTGAAAAGAAATTTCCTTTATATAATTTATCTATTATAAATTCTTATTGCAACCGTATCAAAACTCTTTTGAGTAAAACTATATTTATTTTTATTAGGATAAATGTTATTTCTATTACGAGTGGAATAATCATGTAGGTAACATTTTTCTTCACACAAAGAAGGCAGCTCAAAAGATATAACATAGGCAAATAAAATATACCCATTTTAAAAAAGTGTTTTACAATGCGATCTTACAGTACCTCACAAATGATTCTTACAGCTATCTTCTGCAAAATCAGAAGTTTAACAGTGAAGCTATGATTCCCCCACAACAGGGTTCAAGAACTGAGATGACTTTGAATAAGAACATAGTAAATCGTCAATAAAGAAATTGAAGCTAGACTGTGACTTAATAATCTTAACATGAAAATACCTTTGCTAATATTATTAGCAATAGGATTTATGTGCGTACGCTATACCAAACATTATCAATATGAATACCAAGAAACTTACAAGATTTTCCAAAATCATACCCTAGACGATGAATATTAAGTTTAATATCAAATATTTTCTCATCATTTAATTTTAATTTATTAGCATTGCACCACTGCAGTATTTTACCCGTAGTTTTGTCAAGTACACCTATTAGAATATCAGTATTCATATTGATCACAGTCATGGCCAAATCATTAGCAAAAAGCTAAGTACCAATGCAATCATTCTGTACATTAGGAGATAAATCATTAATATATATAAGAAATAATACTGGCCCAAGTACAGAACCCTGAGGGACACCATGCTTGACTATCTTATACTGAGAAGTGTTACCATTAAAACTCACAGACTGATATCTATCATTTAAATATGACGTTAATAGTTCAATACTGGCATTATCAAAGCCATAAGAAGCCAGCTTATGAAGAAGAGAGCTGTGGCAAACTGTGTCAAAAGCCTTTGAAAGATAAAAAAATCTACTGTAGACAAAATTACCACTTTCAAAACCATCTAAACATCGTTTAATAAAATCTGAAACCATATCTATAGTGCTACGACCAACTCTAAAGCCATATTGAGTTGGAGTAAAAAGAGAATTACTTTCAAAGTAGTAGGTAATCTGCCTATTAAGCAGGCTTTCAAAGACTTTAGACACAATGGGCACAATACTAATAGGTCCGGAATTTTTAAAATCAAGTTTGTCACCCTTTTCATATATAGGAATAACTTTCACAAATTTTAACATATCAGGAAAAGCACAACTATCAATAGAAAAGTTAAAATGTAGATATTTTACACATTCAAATATATATAAACTAGGAATAGTTAATATGGATAATTGTTTAAATAAGGGTTTACAAGTCAGATAGAATATAGAGGAGGAAGTAGAGTAAAAGAGGAGAAAATAGAGGAGAAAATAAAGGGGAAAGAGTGAAAATAGAGGAGAAAATGAAGGAGAACATACTGTAGAAAACAGAGGAGAAATAAAAGAGAAATTACTGTAGAAAATAGAAAAGAAAATAGGAGAGAAAATAAAGGGTAAATGGAGGAGAAAATTGATGGGAAAATGGAGACGATAATATAGGTGCAAATAGAGGGAAAATAAAGGGAAAATAGACTGAAAATAAAGGATAAAATAGAGAAGAAAATAGAGAGAGAATAGAAGGAAAAATATTTGGGAAAATATAAAAGAAAGTAGAGGAGAAAATAGATGGAAAATAAAGATAAAACAGGGAAAATAGAGAGTAAATTGAAGAAAAATATTGGAAAAAATAGAGAGAATGAAGAAAAGGGAAAATAGAGAGAAAATAGAGGGAAAATAAAATAGATAAACAGTTGAAATATACAGGAGAACCTTAAGGGGAAAAAGAGACAAAATAAAGGAGAAAATAAACGAAAAATACAATCTAAAATAGAGGAGAAATTAGATAATAGACGAGAAAATAGTGAATAGGACAAATAGAGAGACAGAATGGAAAGTGAATAGAAAGAAATATAGGGAACAGGCCGAGAATAGAGAGAAATAATAGGAATATAGTGTGAAATAGAGGGAATAGCTTGAGAAATAAAGCGGGAAATAGAGAATTTAGAGGGAATAGACAGAGAGCGAATAAAAGCAGTATTAGAAGGGGAATTGAGAAATAGATGAGATTATAGGGAGAAATGAGAAATAGAGAGGGAACAGAGAGAGAAATAGAGAGAATGGGTGAGAAATTGAAAGGCAATTGAGGGACAAATAAAGAGAAAATAGAGATAAATATAAAGGTAATGAGAGAAATTGAGAGGGGAAGTAGAGATGAATAGAGAGGGAATAAAGATGGATGGAGAGAGAAATAGAGAATTAATATAGGCTGAAATAGGGAGATATTATATAGAAAGGGAGACAATAGAGGGAGAAATAGACAAAATAGTGAGAGAATAGAGAGAAATAGAAAAGGAGAGACTGGAGAGTGAAATTCAGTGGGATTACAGAGAAATAGGGAGAAAAATAGATTGGGAAGAGAAATTAAGTGTCAAAAGATGGAGAAATAAAGAGGGAATAGAGAGAGAGAAATAGACAGGGCTAGAGAGAAATAGAGAATAGAGCTGCAATAGAGAGGAAATAGGGAGACAGGTTGAAATGTGAGGGAATAGAGGCAAATAGAGTGAAAAATAGAGAGAAATAAAATATAGGAAGGGAATAGAGAGACAATAGAAAGGAAGCAGACAGAATAGAAATGGAAATAAGGAAATAGAGGATATTACATAAAGAAGAGAGAAAGAAATACAGGGAACAATGCAATGGAATAAAGAGAGAAATGTAGAGAAAATAGAGAAGGATTAGACGGAGAAATAGAAAGAGAATGGGGAGAAATAGAAAGAGAATTAGAGGTAAAATGAAAGGAAAGAGAAATAGGGAGAGAAATAAAAGCGGAATAGAGAAATAGAGACGGAATAGAGAGAGAAAGAGAGAATAGAGTAAAGATAGAGTAATAGGTGGAATAGAGAGAAGTAATGCGAGAAATAGAGTTGAGAGACAAGTGCAGAGAAAATACAGGGGAAAATAGAGAGAAATAGAAAGAAAATAGAGGAAACAGAATAATATAGAGGGAATAGAGAGAAATAGAGAATAGAGATGGAATAGATAAATGTAGAGAAATAAAGTGGGAACAGAGAGAAATAGAATAGAGAGAAAAATAGAAAGAGAAGTAGACTGAATAGAGAAGTAGAGAGAGAACAGGAAGAGTAGAGAGAAATAGAGAGGGAATAGGGAAAATAGAGGGGATGAATAGGGAAATAAAGAAAATGAGACGGAAGAGGAAAGAGAGAAATAACGTATAGAGAAATTGAGAGGGAATAAATTGAGAAATAAGGAGGGAATAGAGTGTGAAATAGAGAGGGTATAAATGGAGAATTGAGATGGAAATGGAGTGAATCGAGAGAGAAGTAGAGAGAAGTAAAGAGAGAAGGAACAGGGAAATAAAGAGAGATAATACATAGAGAGCAGACAGAGAAAGAAATAGAGGGGGAAATAGGAAGAGAAATAGAGAAATAAGGAGATAGTGGAGTTAAATAGAGACAAATAGAGAGGGAACATAGAGAGAAGTAGAGAGATTGGAGAGTGAAATTGAGTGTCAATAGAGGAAGAAATAGAGTGGAAGATTGAGAAATAGAGAGGGAATAGATAGGGAATGTATGGATGGAAGACAACGAAAGGAAACGTTGTGAACATGAAGAGAAAAATAAAACGTAAATCACACGCATGTAAAGAGTTGAAAAATATATTTTAGATAAACCTTGCCGACGGATTTAGAGCATGCCAAACATTACATTCATACGGCAAAGTTATCATAGCCTTCCGTTAAGGTACATATGCAAAAGGGACCACTTTTCCTACAATGGTATGTTAAATGAGGTCTATGATCGAAATTTTTGACCAATTGGAACCAAAATAAAGAAAAAATAAAACTCACGCCACAATATTCTAAGGCATCAGAAGCATGGGTTATATGAAACAAAGTTATTCAGGTGATGACGGATGGAAAAAAATTAAAGAACATTTACAAGCAAGTACATTACCTCAGAAAGATCCTCTTCTAGACCTGTATTTGCTGAAGAATGTTGCACCAACATCTCGCCCAACAGATGCAGCTTTGAAGGAGAAGCACTTCTCTCGTTTCCAGTTGCAGCAGTAAATTGGAAGTTGTATCTCCTGTGTTTTTATTGTTTTGTCTGTTTCACTATCTAGGCTATTATGCACGTATTTAAGATGACACATTGTCAAACTGAAAATTTCATGGAGTGTGCTTTGAACCATAAACTTTAAAACCTACATAATTATTTTCTGGTTCAGTTAAAGACTGCCGAATTTTATTTACAACACAAGACAGTATTGGAACTCTATTTCTATGATCTATGGTTGTCCAAGAATTTATTCAGCTATTAAATTGTCTATAAGCAATGTAATGCGACGTTGTGTTTGAGGGGTTTTGTGAGTTTAATAAACGTCTTTTAACTTTACTTTTTGTTTTCAGGCTCAAATTATGTCGAGTCACATTTAAAATTTCTACATCTAAAATTAGTTTGTTAAACGTGGAATTATAAATAATTATCAATTTTGAGTAACTTTACATTATATAATTCCAGGTAGCAAACGCTGTCATCATCGTTCGGCATTCCATGACATGTAGAGCACATACAGCAGTCATATAGTGGATGAATACGCTTATCTGGGACAACTAATCTCTTTCAAGGACAGAACAGAAAAGGAAATAAATAGAAGGATCTCCCTGTCCTGGAAGGCATTTTGGGCCCTTAAATTCAATCTGCTTGACAAAACCTTAAGGAGAAAAACTAAAATACAGGCACTGGAGACCTGTGTTTATCCTGTACTACTTTATGGGTGCCAAACATGGTCGCTAACAAAGAAACACAGGACCAAACTACAAACGTGTCAAATGAAAAAGATGCGCAAAATTATGGGCGTATCACTGGAGGAGAAAATCCCAAATGCGACACTGTACCAACTAGCAGATACGCAGGATATCGCACATGCAGCCATTACATCCAAATGAAAATGGGGTGGACACGTGGCCGGGCTACCAGGCGACAGATGGACATACCGAGCTACCATGTGGGACCCCCGTATAGGAAGGAGACTTCGGCGCAGATGGACAGACTTCTTCAGAGAACAGGCAGGTCAACAATGGTCCAGAGAGGCAAGAGACAGAAGAAAGTGGAAACTACTCGAGGGACATTTGTGCATAGACAAGAAGTTGTGAAAGGCAGTGAGAGAATCATTGTTAAAGAAATTCAAGTTCTTAGACTTAAATATCACGTCTAACGTGAACTAGCTCATCAGGTTAGACAAATAGAGCTTTCCCTTATTTAAGGAGGCCTTTGCCCTTCATGGGACACAATAGGCTATCTTTATCTTTATCTTTACAGCAGTCATGTCAAGCTAGGTCACTGGTGGGAGCAGTCACAGGTTTGCCACAAACTCGGGCCCAGAGCATCTCGTGCTATGACTGGTGGAGAAGCAAGAACTTCAAGTCCCAGAAATGGTTGCATCTAAATCCATACACATGATCCGCGCTGAATCCCCTACTTTGCGTAGATTTTTTAATATAGAATGGGAGAATCTGTTCTTATATAGGCTTGTAGCAAACAGTACTTATTTATAAAAAATGTGCAATATAAAACGACATTACGAGTTGAAACATAATGTGGACTATGAAAGATTTGATAAAGAAGAACGAGTTGGTCTAGTAAAATAGATAAATATGATGTAAGTAGTTCACTGACCCTATGAGATATTACACTTATTTGTCTACCAAGTTAAATGCTATTTAACGTAGTTGCACAGTATTAAAGGTCATACTGATAGTACATGTAGGCCTATTTATTATTGTACAATCCCAAGAGGAAACTAAAAATCTGTTTCATAGAATCATAGTTAATATTATGTAAAAAGGCGTACAGTAATATACGTAATATTATTGACCGGGACCTGCATTTCGATGATTCAAAGAAATATAAGATTAATCATTAAATTGATACTAAAATTTGAAGGATAATAATAATAATAATAATAATAATAATAATACAAATGAAATAAGTAAAAGAATAAGTTCTATCTGCCTTTTATTTGCGGATAACCTCAAAATCTTTCGTAAAAATAATAGTTTGGCTGATTGTCAAATTCTTCAAAATGATATAAATTCAATTATTGCACTATGGTCTGTTGAAAATGGAGTGAAAATTAATCAATCTAAAACTTTTGCTATTTCGTTCTCACGGAAAACTACTTCCCTAAAATTTAATTATTCTCTTAATAAAGTCCTAATTACTAGGAAAGATAATATTAGAGATCTTGGTGTCTTACTTGATTCTAAATTATATTTCCATGATCATGTGCAATATATTTATACCCATTCATTAAGAATGCTTGGTCTAATTAGATCTATAACTTATTCTTTTTCTACGCCTATGTGTTTATTAATTTATTTTATACTATATGTTGGTTAGATCCAAGCTTGAATATGCATCTGTTGTATGGAACTCCATTAATTCGGCTAAATTGGAAAATATTCAAACAAAATTTATTTCCTTGTGTTCTTATAGATTTTCACCTAATTCTGATGATTATAAATATGAGGTTAACTGCAAGTATTTTAATTGCTGTAGTTTATTTGCCAGACGTCAAGATCTTGATTATTTATCTTTCTGGAAAGTCATTAAGGGTGATATTGACTGTGAAACCTCCCTAAGCAATATAAGTCTTCGTATTCTGCTAAGGGTTTAAAATTTCGTAAATTTTTGTACAATAGAAATTCTAAATCTCTCTCTCCGGTATGCAGATGTATAAAATATGCTAATTTGCATGGATTGAACTTGGATCCATTTAATGTGTAATACATACTTTCGGAGTTTTATGTCAGTTATTAATTTATGTTTTTTTAGATATGTATTAAATATTATTCTCGTTATCTTTTATATCATTTGTATTATATTCACTTATATGATTCCATCCTTTCATTTACAATTACAATTATTTTTAATTGTTATTATTTTAATAAATATTTCTGTGTACTTTTACTGTAATTTCTATCATTATTAATGTTCTTGTTATGAAATTGTCATGTGCTGAACTGTTATTGACCTCTGGCTGTTGTACAGCACATTAAATATTAGTAAATAAATAAATAAAAATAAATATTATTACATTTGTACTTTATCTTAGAATATTCTCCACTTATCAACTTTCACTCTCTGTCTGGCTTATTGAAGATGATCAACGATCAATAAATAAGTATATATGGTTTTAGGCTGGTTATAATACTACGAATGCAGTAGCATATCTTACCAAACAAGTATTAGAAACTTTTGAAAATGGAAACTCACTTAATGCAATATTTTGTGATCTTAGTAAGGCATTTGACTTTACTGAACACGACATTCTTATAGCAAAATTAAAATATTATGATATTACAGATAAAGAACTTTCATTATGGAATTCATATCTTGTTGGTAGAAAACAAGATTAAGTGTGCAATGTCAAGTAAAAAGATATTAATGTCATGTTTTATGTTTCTTAGAAATGCAAATTTATTTCAGAATTGTTTTTTTTTTTATTTATATAACCATATGTAATGTCATATGATAGAACCAGAACATTTTGATAACTAAGATACTGTTCTGTTTTATTTTTTTGTCTCATTTAAATATTTATGTTATTTATTTCAATGATGTATGTTATTCAAAGTTACGAAATCTTTCCACGCCGACCAAATGCTGTTTCGAGAATGACGAACGAGTCTCGAAGCGCAGCGACAATGACGAACCGAGACTCGAAAGACAAATGCAGTGAACACAGTGAGCGATAGCGGCAGTTAGTTTCGTTCATCTCTAATACACGTCATGCTACAAATTTTCATGCATGTCACCCAAATATTTTCTGAGTTATACCCTTTTCTTCTAAAAAAATTGGGGCATATTGGACACTAAATGAACTTATAAAAGCAAGTGCATAGACACACATTGAATGCTCATTCGAGTGCAATTTAATGTATTATTATTTTCAAAATCTATCACCCCGTACAAATATTAAGTACTAGCCGTATCCGTGCGCTCCGCTGCACCTATTAGAAATAAATACAAAGTAATTACATAATTAAAATAGGACGTTTGATCCAGGGAACATTCGTGTTTGATAGAAGGATAAACCGTTTAATATCTTACTTAATTTAAATTGTATTTAAATAATTAAAATGCGGTCATTTTGTTCCAGAGAGCTATCATTTGGTGCAATGACAATTCCTTTCACATGTTTCTTAATTGTTATTACATGCAACCATAGCTTAATGAAGATTGACATATTATTTAGTTTTAATGTGTATACTTTATATTACTTGCTATATGTTTCAGAAGTTACTGTAATAACATTGTAGAATTATGTCCATCTAGAGAAACTACACTTTCCAATGGTGAAATAATAATTAAACAATTAAGTAGCTTCCGATATTACTTCATACAAACACAGAAACATTCTCTTAGGCTATGTTTAATAGCTTTCGATTGTTGTTGTCCAAGGCCCCTTATAGACGAAATCATTTGTTTCTATTTCAGTACAGCGCCTTAGATGGCGTTGTTATTGTAATTTTAAAACTCATTTATCTCATTAAATATCAGTCCTATCAACATTTTGTATAGAATAAAACGTATCGCAAAATTATTTTTTAAGAAACTTTTGTTATGTAATATTTTTCATGAAAATCAATAATAAGCGAGATATTTCGATTTATTTAATTCAGGCCCCCTTATAACCCCCCTTTTAAATAAAGTATTTTGAATGCCGTATAGCCTAAAATCTAAGTTACAACGAACTTAATTTATATTCCAATTTTCATATAAATCGGTTCAGCCATTATCGCGTGAAAAGGTAACAAACTTCCAGGCAGACAGACAGACATACAAACAAAAATTTCAAAAAAGCTATTTTCGGTTTTAGGATGGTTAATTATACATGTTAACACAAATTATTTTTGGAAAATCGAAAATTAGCAGAAAAATTTATTATTAGTATAGATATGATCTAGAAAAAAATTCAGTATCTTTGATGACCTAGAAAAGCTCTAAGCATCCATATTTTAGAAATATATCCTTAGAATAGAGAAAAAATATTATTTTGTCAAAAGTTATTTCTTTAATTTTCTAGTACCTATTGTTAAACAAATTATTGTTTAATTTAAAAAGTATTTAACATATCAAAAATCTGATACTCTAATTTATGGAACATGCAGTAAAAAATTCGTGTTCCTAGCAACAAAATTGTAAAAGCCTTTACACTTCGAACCTGACGAAATGTGCTGAAAAAAGGTGTGAGAAAACAACTTGTACATTTTGTATGGAATTGAAGTACAAGGGTGCAGCCATTTATATAGGCTATTGTAATTTTTATGCTTTCGAGCGCCGCAGAGCATTGAAATTTGCTCAACATATAAATAAGAGATTACTGATTCATTTTTACAACAAAATGAAAATGCGAGTTTTGACTGAAAGTGACCAAATGTCACCCATCACCCCACTTAATATGAATTCGACACGGCTAAGAAGCTAGTTCAATGTTTATTAATCGCTAATCGTGTGATTGATAGCGTATAATTGGCATATGTCTCCCAATTAGGTGTCAATTATTGATATTATCAGTGCATATAATTGAATATATTGTGATGCAGTGGTTAATTACCAGTGTATTGAAGTTCGGATAATCCAGAAGTAGGGGCCTAAACGTCTTTATTGCAATATATCGCATAAATTCAAGGAGTAAGTAAATTCTAATCTTTGAACACACATTTTTGTTAAAATAGGCATTATAAACACAGGATAATTAATCAAAGATTCTGAAATTATTACGGGATGACACCACACGATACTTAAATGAGACTTATGGAATCTAACAAGTATTTAATTGAAATGATAATACGAAAAACAAATGTGTTATTTGCTTATCACAATACAATTAAGTCACGTACAGTATAATAATAAATAATAATAATAATAATAATAATAATAATAATAGTAATGATAATAATAATAACAACAGTCCTCCAGTTCTGTAATCTTGGATCTTTTCTTCTATGAAATGAATAGTTAAGCGGAAAAACGTTACAAACACCAGATTGAAATTTTACAGGAACAGAAAAAGAAATAGTCTACTTAAGCTACGGTTTGTTTACGGCGATCATCGCCGGACGCACATCGTCGGCGATTATAAACGCTGGCGATGATCGTTAGGAAGTGGTTTCTTTATCAGGTACATCGGTGTCAATTCTCATTTGTTTTGCTGCCATAACTCGATTCAATATTTCTACATGGCTTTCTCGCCAGCGATGTGCGCCCGGTGATGATCGCTGTAAACAAACCGCAGCTTTAATGCTCAGGATTGTAACATTTTCCCACAACCTTCTAGATTCTACAGCCGAAATTAAAGGTTCTACTCTCATTTTCAACCAACAGATTTCACTAAAATATAAAAAAAAAAAAGTATGTGCAACCTAGCTAATTATATTAAAACATTGCAAGAGGAAATAGAATGTCGTTTGCAACATTTTTTCCTCTTAGCTATTCAAATATATCTATTTCTGCTTTATTTTGTAATAAGATTTCTAAACTTGTCCAGTCTTGTGCATCCCTTTTCACTTCTGAAAAATTTCATTCCTGATGACTATATTTGATATGCATATTTTTGTTTCATTGTGCACGACTCACAACCATACCATAAAAGTAGGACTGCTAATGTTTTATACAATATTAGTCGTGTCTCTTTGTCTTCTGTTTTAAATTCCGGCTTATCGTGCCACAGATGTTTTGAAATCCATGTAGTTTTCTAGTAACGTCATCATTGAAATCGTAGGTAATATCGCAGTCCAGGTATTTAAAATGTTTGACTTGCTCTAAACAAAATATGGATAAATGAGTCATTGCGTAATTGACTAATTGGGTAATAATGTAATTAGATAATTGGGTTATTTGGTAAATGTGTAAAGGAATAAATAACTAATTATGAAACTGAATAACTGTGTAACTGCGTAAGTTTTGTAAATGGGTAATTGCATAATGTGGTAATTGGATAAATGAGTAAATGAGTAAGTTACCTGTGTAATTGGGTAATTTTAACTGGGTAAATAGATAACTGTATCATTGAATAATTGGGAAGTGTAAGTAACTTTAGAAATTTTGCAATTCGGTAACTGGTAATTCGGTAAATGTGTAATTAGGCGCGAGGGTAATTGGGTAACTGTGTATTTGAGTAAGTGAGAAAATGATTCAATGAATACTTGTGGAATTAGGTAATTGGATAACTGGGTAAATGTGTAACCGAGTAAGTGTATAGGTGAGTAATTGGGTAAGTGGGTAAATGAGTAACTAATTGGCTAATTCATAATTTTGTGGGTAATTTTTTAAGTAACTAAATATGTGAATGATGAAATGAGTAAGTGACTGGGTATTCGTGTAAATGTGTGAATGTGTAATTTATTAACTGGGTAATTTTATAATTTGTAAATTAAATTATCGATTGAATGGTTAATTGTATAATTGCTTATTTGATGATTAAGTACTTATGGAATTCGGTAAGTTGGAAAAGGAACAAACGAGTAGATGAGGAATAAAACCATTGGTAAGTGGGTAAATGAGTAAATGGGTAAGTTCAGTAAATGGGTAATTGCATAATTGTTTGTGTAATTGCGTTATTGGATAATTGTGTAATTGGGTAAGTGTGTAGTTTGGTGAGCAGGAAAATGGATAAATCGAGGGTTCAGCGTGATATTAACGTCACTACAAAAAGTGACATTTTTAGGTTTTTACACCAATTGATAATAATTCGTTTTTCTACTTGGTCACAAAAAATCTTAACTCAGTTCCGAACAGTTTTGTATATAATGCAATTCGTAACTACAAAACATGATGGTATAGTTCATGTGAAATAAGCATATTGCCTGTTAAGAATTTTGTTGTCAATAAAACATCGATTGTAATTACGTTAATTTCACATTAAACCCTTGAAATGCTGAAATGGATTATTTGAGTATTTTTGTAAATGAGTAATTAGGTATTAGTGTAGATATGTGATTGGATAATTGCGTAATTTGGATAATTTAGTAGAAGGATAAAACAGTAAACGAATAAATGTGTATCATAATTGGGCTTTTGGTTATTCTACTATGTCCTGGAACTTGAAGCTTGACGTTTTCAACGTTTCGGAACTACATAATATGTTCCATTATCAGAACAGATAGGTGACACTAGGAGAATCGCTTACTCTGTTTGGCGACTGGTGTGACTCTTTTCCTTTCTTGTCAAATGGTTTCATCGTGGCTAACGAGAAAGACAGGTTACGGTGCGACGTCACATTCTTAGTCATAACATGGCCAACATTGAACAAGTTTAATATGACTTTAATATAACAATTCCTTTTTTTTTTTAACTTTAAACATGTATTCGGCGATTGTCAAGATTGGCATGGTTACACCACAGTCTAGTATATATAGTCACGAAGCTCGAGTTGTGAGGGTGCTAGGAACACTAGACTGTGGAGGTACTATTTCGCATTGTCTGTAATGAGGTGACAGTAGCGATCTTAGTGGTTAGCAACTATCTATCGATGCATATTTACTACGTATTGAGCTTCGTGACTGTATATATTAGACTGTGGTTAGACCATGATAACCACGTGACTCTGATTCGCACCGAAGCCTGTCTTTCTCGTTAGCCACGGGTTGCATCATGTGACGTCACTATCCAATGCATTGTGCCGACCACTGGCCTAACAATCATAAAAACTTGTAATAGTGAGTGTTGTGCTGCAGGTTTATGGTGTGCTATTGACTTCATCAGTTCGAGGTTCTCTTTATCTAAATAGTAAACAGTTTAAAAAAATGACAGGCGATTCATACAATCCCTGTAATTGCGTGAAGTTTTTATTTTCTGTTGGGTGTTATTGTAATATTCTGGGTCGATTTCTAAAACACGAACGAAATCGTGGTTCCAAACCTCGGCTTTTAAACCGCGATCGAGGTCTGAATCCTTATGCGATTTCTAAAACGAAGTCGATATGTGGCTTGAGAAGAAACCGAGGTTCGTGGGTTTTATATATGGCAACGCAGCTAAGAATCGATTTTTATTCCTGATAAACAGTCGATATTAGTATGTATTTGATTTTTTTAATCCCTTTATGTTTGTTGGGTAATTCTTGATGAATAATTCAGTCATTAATATTTCTTTTATGTTTTTTAGTAAGAAATGAACATCAGGATTAATATTTTTATTCAATTGCATAATTGTTCTCAGCTAAGTTATTGTTATATTTATTAATTTAAAGAATATATGCGCATTTAAAATACTAGCATTACTTAGTATTTCATAGGAAACGGATTTTTAGATACCAGAAAGATATTTATCAAATCATTAGCACAATTATGTTGTAATTTGTCATTTGTTCATAACTACTACCAACATTAACTACCTGAAAACCGGTTCCAAGGAATTAATAACCTAAATATAAACTGGATTAAAATTTCAATTGAAACTAAAATGTAGTATGGTTCTACTTTCACATATAATAGGCCCCAGCACCATATAAGTTAAAATAAGAAGACAAAATCACGTTTGCTTCATATCTTGTAGGCCCAGATCATTTTCTAGTATTAAATAGAATGTCCAAAACTACTGTAAAGACTAAAAATTATGTTATAGGCCTATCATCCTATTGACATAAAGGTATAATTAATATAAAATATTATATCTTATTTTTATCACAGCAACAAGAAGGTGTAAAAAATGGTCAACCTGCCGCCTCTTGCATTTCGTTGCAGATTGTTACTTAGCATTTTTGTTAAATTTTGCGTTGATTCCTTCGAAAATCGAAATATCCGCCTGAAATTATCGTCGTTATCTAGTTACAAAGAATTATTTCTGTCTCTCATTAATCTAATCTGGGGATTTAACACTCGAAGACACAAATTTTCCTTTGATAATCATCCAGCTGATCTACTACTTCCATCTTGTATACATGAAGCCATGGTTTTAAACCTATCTCACTCGTGGTCTCTGCTTCAGACCATGGTTTCGAGCCATGGCTCAGAAAAATGAAAAAGACCTCGTTTTACAAATCCAAACGCGGTTTAATGCCATGGTCGTGGTCTAGACCTCGTTTTAGAAATCGACCCTCAAAGTTTTAAGGAATTGATTCTTAGTTGTAGGGATGGTGAATATGGTTTGAGACTGAAATAAATTTAACTGAATTTACATATTGCATTATTATTGATTTTTCTCCTTTATTTCTTTATATCTGTACAATCATTTACAATGGAATTAATGTGATACATCTCAATTGGTTTATCGAAGAGCCGTATAGTTTCCAATGATAGGATCTTAACTTGAGAGGCAAATTTTAATATACACAATTGTCCAAGAATAGGGCACAAAATTATAAATACTCTATTTTCGGAAATACATAACATTAATTTATAATGAATACACTGCTGGAAAGAGTACACTTTAAAGATGAGCAGGACTTTTTATTATGATTTTTTAGGCTCAATTGAAATCTTATGGAGGTCAATACACAATGATGCGAAAAATGTGATTTTTGAAGCCAATTTATTACTTAAAAATGCATATTAATAACAATTAGTGATCTTTCATATAATCAAAAATAAAAAATTGTGCTCTATGTGACTGCCATTTGCCCGCACAACCATTTGTAGGCGTCTTCTCCATTGTTCAATAGCACTGGATATCTGTCTTTGATCAAGCCGGTCCCAACATTCAAGAAGACGTTGTCTTAAATATTCAATATTACGAGTTCATGTTTTGTAGTAAAATGCTTTTTGTAGTTGACTCCATACAAAATAGCACATAGTACAGATCTCGTTTGAAACTCCAGCGGAAACCATCAGAGTATCTGAGAAATGCGATCTTTCACGTAAAAATCTCTCAGGAGGGATATCATGTCCGTATCTTGCTAATCAATCGTTGTACACTTGAAACATACCATTCTCGCTAAGCGTAATTCCTTACAATTTGACGGGCAGATTTATCATATTATTGGTGCAACTATTTAATGAAAATCTTGTCTTCGTTCGTTAAGCGACCCATTATTCACAAAAAGAGAATTCAAAACGGAAGAAAACAAATGATGATAGCACAAAAACCGGCTTGGCCTGCTGAACTCGTAAGACCATAATGCTTAGTTCGGCATAAACGATCGATTTTGCACTGCCTTACAAAAAATAATGTTTAATAAATGGTAAAAATTAAATATTACAGTACTTTCCCGGTCTACAAGCCTGTGAAATAAACTTTCAAGTGAAATCATTACCTTTTTGGAATATAACCATTTAAATTTTGTGCCTTTTTTGGCCCACTGTGTATATATAGTCACAGTCTAGTATATACAGTCACGAAGCTTGAGTTGAGAGGGTGCTAGGAACAATAGATTGTGCCGGTACTATTTCGCATTAAATGTAATGAGGCGATAGTAGCGATCCTAGTAGTTAGCAACTATCTATGGATGCATATTTACTACGTATTGAGCTTCGTGACTGTATATACTAGACTGTGATATAGTTTCCAATGGTAGGATCTTAACTTGAGAGACAAAGCTTAATATAAAAAATAAATTAAATAAAAATGTAAATAGGGCCTATGTACAGTCGAACTTTATCTCGAAGTGCTTTCGGAAACAGATAACGCTTCGACTTATCGAAGATTCGAGGTATATAAAAAAACTTTCCAATACCATAGATTGTTATTATTAACCCTCGACATTTACCTGGATACTTTTCTGACCCCAAATCAAATTTTATTAATACCTATATCCATATACTCCGAAACGTTCCAATAATCTATATTTGCTATGTTCGGTTATTTTAATTCCCTTTACAATAAAATTAAAATTATTATTTAATAATTATGTATTGATTAATTTTTTTCATGTTGATTGCTTGGGTTCGTGGATACCCCCAGCTATAGAACATGTCTTTATATTGTAGTTACAATTATTTTCCAGTGATAATGTTTTGTTGTGAACAAAGTGAACATGTATGGTAAAGTTGCCTAATTCCGTGATACGTTTTTTTTTTTACTGAATGTCACGGAATTGGGTATCTTGCTAGTAAGTGCATCGATGTCTCAAAAGTAGGGGAAAAATGCACTCTTTCGAGAAAGATGTCTGGCGCTATAGTCGAACGGCAAAGCTTTGACTGACATTTTGTTTTAAAAAAGTATCACGGGATTAGGAGTATCACAGAAATAGGCAACTTTACCCTATTTTGAAAAGTGAACAAATCAAGTAAAAATAGCGTAAATAGGCTATGGATAAAATGTTGTAGATTCAAGAGTAATTATTGTTTTGTAAAATTAGCTTCTTGTTCTTTCTACTGCAGCAGGTGATGATACTAAATTAATTAATTAATTGTAATAACATAATAATTAACACTTGATACAATAACAATTTTCTCTTTGTGTTTTATTTCCAAGGCAAGTGAATGTGTTCTCTGACAACTGAAAAAAATAAAAACAGTGATACAGAATAACCTGCCACTAAACTAATTTAATTAATTAATTAATTAATTGTTTAAGCATAATGAGTAACACTATATGAAATGAAAACTTTCAATTTGCTTATACTATATACAAAAATGCAGTAACCTATAAAATATCCTCCTAATTAATAACAACAGATATTCTTGGGGTCAAAAAATACTCCAGATAAGTAGCATGAAATTCTAGAGCACGTAAGTTGCGAGGGTTAATGACAAGTATCACATCTTAACTTTCAACATAGACAAGTCGAGGTTGTCCATAGCTCTCTTTACTTTTCAGGACGGCGATTTTAGCAATTCATAACAAAGTTAGAGACATGCCATTATGTCCTCACAGTGGTGTTCATTGTGTTATACCGTTACAGTACAAATATCTGCATGTGGGGTGTTCAGAGCATAAGGGAATCAAGTCCACTTTTGGTGAATTGTGAGATATTTCGTCTGCACATACCTTAGATGAGGCTACTTTCAGAGCATAAAAGAATCATGTCCTCACAGTCTTTGGAATGGTGCAGATGTTTGAAATCACACTCACCTTTAATGGGTTATTAACTATACATAAATACTTTGGGCCATATTCATAGACATTCTTAGCACGGGCTTCGGGTGGATGATCAGCGAACTAACGTTTTTCGTATTCATAAACCAGTGTTAGTGATATGATATGATATGATATGATATGATATGATATGATATGATATTATATGATATGATATGATATGATAATATGATATGATATGATTTATGATATGATATGATATATGATATGATATGATATGATATGATATGATATGATATGATGTGATATATGGTATGATATGATGTGATATATGATATGATGTGATATGATATATTTATTTATTTATGATATGATATATGATAAGAATCCTGTACAAGTAATCAGTCGATAGCCGGGCCTAGTTTAGCACGCTCGTAGCGCGGGCTAGCGAATATGTATGCATAGCACCCCTAAAGTCTAATTTTCCGAAAAGTTTATTTTTGTGACTTGATTCCCTTGTGTTCTAAACGCCCCATATAGTGATTCCTCGGATAGGTTTAGTATTAATGGGTTGATTCCTGAAGGACACTTTTAAAGGAAGGAAAACATTAATTTCGTCTACAACGCTAGTTAAAGTAATTCTATTTTATCACATTCAATTTTACTTACATATGTGTATATACTGTAATTTTCATTTTCACCTTAAAATCGAGCTAAAGAATATTACTTCCTCCTGGGACAAGAAATATTCATCGACATATCGAAAAAAATCGAATAACAGAACTTCGAAATATAGAGAAAATATGATTCCGTCAGGAAATTAAAATTACTTCAAAGTATCGAAAAATCGAGTTATAAAAGTTCGACTGTACCTTTCTACGTACACTGACGTTCAAAGATATCTGATCCGACTAATCGATAGTGATCGATAATTTGTTGGTGTAAATGTAGATTCTTTAGTTATTGCTTCTATGAATAGATGGCGAAGATAATAGTCACTGTTGCCAATTGTAGATAAATATTCCCGCATTATGGAACTCAATTTTTCATCCCACTCAACTGATTGTAAAACAACACTGGGTTTAGCTGGAAACCGCTGATATTGTCAATTGTGATAATAGTTAATGCTTAATCTACATAATCATTTTCTCTGACACTTTTTAACTGTCCCAATAACGGTGCCACCTATTGAGAACTAGAGGAACTGTTTCAAAGTTTGTCAATTTTTTTATATCTTTAGTTCTGACTTATTCCATGATTGGAAATCGTAGGTCGGATACCTTTGAACGCCAGTGTACAACAAAACTAGACATCGGTTCACTGACTTAAGAAGTTTAAACAGGCCTATGTACTGGGTGTTCAGTTCAAAATGTGTCATGGCTCGCTGTATGCCGTCATGTGTCTAGCCGATGAGCCTAGAGAATTCAATCTTCCTACACTTCCGCAGAGGTGTATAACCTATGAGGTAGAAGTACGGCGTTCATTCTGAAGAGTACGTACCGATACGTAGGTAACGCCTGTAGTGGCAGGAATGTGAACTGTTTGGAAATACGTACTGTCGGGATATGGGGAGAGGGTTAAGACGATTACTTACGTATTTGTTGACATTAACTTCGACGGTCAACATGGACACGGAGCATTTGATTTGTGTTGTGGAATGTTACCGTACGCAACCCATGATAACAAATACCCTGCGTACGACTTGCCGGCGCAAAACGCAGTTCGAAAGAGGTTATGGTAGCACACAGACCGTACAGACCGCCATCTGTTGCTACGACGTTCAAGTTATACCATACACGTTCTCAAGTTCAGTTGAAGAACGCCTTAAATAATAGGCAACTTCTCTAACATATAAGCTGAAACTCGCTTCAAATTGGTGACCCAACAACAGTGACGTCATGACACACTTTGAAATGAACACCCAGTATAAGTAAAATATATTGTTTTGTATAACAAAACTACCGGTACTCACTGGTTCTTTGACATTAAAAAATTACAAACTAAATACAAAAAATTAAATATCAGTACACTTGTATATAATATACAAGGTGGATGGTAACCTCTGCACCAAACTGAAACTGGTAATACATCATGAGGAGAGATTTGAAAAATATAAATACGTTTTTTCTCTTACATTCACCGTTTTAGAGGAAATCGTTATGTTTTTATGAAGCATTTAGCAACATCACGGTTACTGCAATAACTCTACCAATTGCGGCCTGCACTCCTTACTTCCCCTCCCCCTCTGCTGTACTCAGTTGGTAATACGCGGCATGCACTACGTTGCAAGATTTATTTAAACGATTTTCGCTATTATTCAATTTAAATTCATGGCTAAACTGTTTAATTTGCAAAAAATTATTCAAGACATTAACAGTTCAGATTATTTTTACTCGTACCTTTCTCCTTGTATAGCAATCGACAATTTCTCTTGAGCCATTACCGCAATAGAGCGCTGCAAACATTGGGCAAAGATTTTTTTTTCTGCTTACCGGTTCTCTAACGAAGAAAATGTGTAATAAAAGTTTGTTTTATATTTAACATGTAGAATCACCTCTTAAATTTTTGAGCAGAGATTACCATCCACTCTGTGTGTGTGTGTAAGTAAACTCATTAATTTCAACGGGTTATTCCTTGAGTTACTTAAAACGAAAAAGTTTAATACAATTTTGCTCCTTTGTGCTTCCTTTATGAGAAAAAAATTATTTTATATGAAATATTTCATAGCGTATTTTGAGAAAGCTATTGAATTAATTCCAATATGATCAGTCAGTTTAAGAAAGGAGTGTATTATGATAATAAATGATTGAAAGAACTTTAGTTTTGTCTTTTAAATGTGCAGAAATTTGATCCATATCAATGGAAGTTTTCGTTCCGCAAAGGAATTTTAAACCCTGTTGCGCTGTGACAACACTGTAAAGCTGCCTGGACAGATGCAGCTCGCGTATGTAAGAAATGGGTGAGACAATGAGCCCGATTACTACTTTAAAAATTAGAGTGGGAGGTAACTATTTCTAACAGACTGAAGGAAATGCTAGTAGTAGACCTTTTAAATAATTAATTACATTTGTATAACGTAAAATAAGCTTTTCTTATTGACTGTGTTAACCGAATATGTAATTAAAATTAGGTCGAAGAGATTGAAAATAAAATTGTTTCTACATCAGCATTAAACAGTCTTTATCGTCAGTGAAAATCGCGCTTAATATGTCACATTATCGTACTAGTGCCGTAAAATATTACCACGACAACTAAAAAGTCATGAATTCTATTAAGAAAGCATAAATTTTATCATAAAGAACATTATGAAACGATTTGCCAGTGCTATAATATTTAATATACCAAATTTGTTATAGCAACCTCTTTTTTCATAGACCATGATATCAAACTACACATCATTACAAATTTGATGTTATTTCTTTATCAATATTCTTTTATAATACTGTCGTATAAAAAAACGTATGAAATTAATTTATAATGTTATACAATTATTACATTATATATTTGTTTCATAATATTACTATTGTAATTTTGTTCGCTAATTCAACGTAAAATTCCTGTAGAGTTTTAAATGTTTTAAAATTTGTTTTTGAACATGAAATGTACATCATTAATGATCACGATCTCTAGAATATTGAATTGAAATGGGAGTGTAGAAATATTTCTTAATCTTGTCCATTTAGTTTCAAAGAAGCGTGTCTTATTGACTGTGTTCTCTCAACATTAATTAAAATTTAGTTATAGAGTTTATTTTAAATTGTCCAAGATTTTGTTTAACTTGAAACAAGCAGTGTTCATTCTCCGTTATCTAACACGATTTAAATACAAACATTAAACGGTATATCATCTGTAGTTTTTCTTACGAGTTTAAATGAAATTTACATGACATGAAGGCATTAACCTTCAACAACCCAGGCGGAGGAATTTGTTCAGAGCAACACAACTCCCAACTGGTTACAGGTCGCAGCCTTGCAAGTTCTCATAATTCATATACAGTATTTCAAAATGCACGTTTTTCTGGAAAACTATTGAAAATATAGCAAAATGGTATTTGACTTTTTTTGTTGCTCTTCACTCAAGGAATCACACACCAGAATTATTGACATTACTTACGGTTTAGCCTGTATATATAGGCTTCAAATACAACATGAATTAAATAATTAGTAATTTATTCACGCTTTCTTTCTCCACACAATGCCACTCTTAGATGTAGCTGATATATATTCATATATGTAGACTTAAAAAACTCATAAAATGTATTAAATAAACTTGTAAATATAACGAAATTAATAATTTCTTCACGCTTTCTTTCTCCACACACTGTCACTCTTAGATGTAGTTGATATATACTCGTATATGTAGACTTCAAAAAGTCACAAAATGAATTAAATAAGCTTGTAAATATAACGAAATTTGTCATTCACACTTTCTTTCTCCACACATTGTCACTCTTAGACGTAGCTGAGAACTCGGGATGTATGATGCCAACAGGGCACAGTAGCCCAACATGTTGATGACAATCTGTGAGCTGCAGGGACATCGACTTCAAGAAGAGGAAAAGGCCTGCAAACAATATCAATGTTAAAGCTGGAAAAGTGCAATATCTTCATGTTCCCAATGAACATGATTGAAGAAGTGAAAATGAGACAAAAGTAGACAAAGGCGAAGGTGAGGAGGAAGATGGAAGAAGAAGAAGAAGAAGAAGAAGAGAAGAAGAAGATGTGGAAAGAGAGAGTATAGCAAATTGACAAACAGAAGTGAGGAGGAAGAAAAGAGTGACATCACTAGAATGCCTTCAGTCGTGATTACCAGAAGATGGATGTTACAGAGCTGCCTCCTGAGAAGCAATCAGTAATGTAACACTTCTGCCCATTCACTGAAATGGACTTAAGGGAACCAGGTAGTGATTAGGGTAAAAAATCCGATTTCTTATTTTTGTGTTTTAAAAAAGTACAAAACTTGCTCTTTAAAACAATATATATATACTCTGGGAGGTATTTCTGCAGATAAGCCCTTTAAATAGCTTCTTTAAATTTGACGGTGCATGTAATTCATATATCCTTCTTTTTTTAAATGCAGTTTCCATAAGCTGACATTTTCCAAACTTAAGTGCATTTTTCTCTCAAACTACTGAATCAACTTACATACAATTTTACAGTGTTTTCTGCAGCCTGTGTTCTACATAGTAGACCTACGGGTTTAAGAATATCACACACATAACACGAGAAAAAATACATTGAAAAGAATTGCAAAATATGTTAAATAAAGTTCAATATTTTTTATGTTTCACTAGGGGTGAAATATTTAATTAAATTTTGCTTTAGAATTTACAATACACATTACTAGTAAACTTAAAAAATATATAAGGTATATAAGTGAAGATTGTAGCAAGTAATGTGTATCTGAAGAATGAGGTACACTTAGCAAAATGGGAAAACAGGTTATCAGTTAGGACCTTTCATTTGCACTTGGCTACGAAACTAATTTGTTGTATTTTATACCACTGAATTCTGAATGATTTTTTGTATCACATGGCAATTTTTATTCCACTCTGAATATTGGACTAAATTTTTGTACTGAAATTTTTTAATCCCACAGGCATCACTACCCAGTTCCCTTAATCATCATCTTTTATAACTGATTATTTACATCAGATACGTGAGTATCTAAACTTCGTTCCGTAATGTCTGACAAGAGAAGTAAACATTGCCGGCAGAGGGGGAGAGAAGTATAATTGCTATGCAACCAATGGCAGAGGTCTCATACCATGCTTATCTTGAAGTTGGGCGTTCTGAAACGTTCTACCGCCGTCCAACTTCAAGACAAATGAGGAATGAGATCTTTGCCATTGTTAAATAGCAATTATACTTCTCTCCTCCTCTACCGGTTATGTTTACTTCTCCTGTCAGACATTATGGAACGAAGTATAGTATTGGTGAAACTAGTGACGGTGAGGTTCGGACATTCGCCTTATAGTTGGGGAAAATATAATAATCATAAGTTGAAGGAGGACTTGAACTCGTGCCTAGCTCGCTAACTCGTTAGTTATGTCGTTGTCATTAATTATGGGAGAAATCTCAGTTGAGAGGATGATCCAAACTTGCTGTTCAATAACATTAAACTTCATACTGTCTCGCCATCATCGTATAGGTATTTCTAAAAAATAGGGATGTGCTTTTTGGTATTAAAGATATATGCGAAATGTTTTAAAAACTTAAATTTAATGCATGGGAAATGTAAATCCTTTAAAAAAGTTCAAAATTATGTGAAAATATCATAATTTTCGCGAAATTAATTGAAATCCACGAAATTACTTCATAATACGATATTTTGAACAAAAAATAGGTTTCATGGAGAATTCGCAAGAATGTTGACTCTTTCTTCTAAATAAAACGTGAAAATTTTTTGTTATAAATTTATACATGAAACTTTTTACATTTGATCGTTCAGCATTACATGTGTGTGAAATCTGGCAACGATATACGCATAGTTTCAGGAACTGCTTCCAGAGACCAACGCAAACAGACAACGGTTAAGTCCCTCTATAACAACTGAATACAGAGTTGAGACAATGAACATACTCCTCGTGATTTGTTGGATCCAACCATGAAACTTTAATTAACATACAATTATTAAATCTATGTACACATATGTTCTCAAATTAAAATAAATTTGGTCAATGAAAAAATAAATTCCTGATTATCTGTAATATCTAGACACCAGAGTGCCTTTATAATGAGAGTTGAGAGTTTGATGGTACTGAAAATGGAAAAAGAAAAAGATCTTCTATGAGAAGTAAAACCGTAGGCCTATACCTATAGTTTATACAGATATTAAACATCTTCGATACATAATTATATAATATTTTATAATACAGTATAATTTATTATATATAATACATAAATATTATTATAGATAGTTTATCACTGAGGAATAAGGAAAACCTATTAACTTGTATTTATTAGAAGCAAACACGTTGTAAGTGCTTACTGGATTATGCAATAAGGTGGATGTTGTTAGGATCCTGTCTCAACTCTTAGATTCAATAAAATTATTATCAAGGAACTCTAACAACGGTCATTTATCTTTCCCGCAACAACTGTGTTCCTGAGATCAAGAAGGCAGTGCAGTGATCCCCTCACAGTCGAATGAAATTGATTTATGAATTTAATTATTATGAAATCGAATGCTCCTTGGAAATCTGTATAAAAGTTGACCAACACGAAGACCACGTTTTCGCTTGAGTAACCAACTATTTAACGTTTTTCAGCACATGGAGGAACAGAAAACTCAATCTTTGCCACTAATGAGTGTGTAAACTGCTTCTGGATAGAGCCAAGAAATTTATAAGTTTGGAACTACTATAGCTACAGTTGAAATTGTAATTTTGATTATAATTATAATTTACTAAATTTACTTATGAATATAATTTATTTTTAATTCATCTAAAATTCAGGATAAAATAATTTTCGTATCTACATGAAAATTTTTTAAACAACTGTAATGTATGAATAATTATTTTTATACGAAATGGAAAAAAAGAAAAACATCTACTTAATCTGTGCAATTTGTAAATGAAATAAAATGTCTCACTTTGGAATTAATAATGCTAACAATTTTCTGTAAGTTTGAAACGGATAGCTTCAATAACTATAAAAATAAATGTTAATTTATAACTTTTTATGTTTCTTTATGGTGCGAAATAGAAATTGCTTGCTTTTTTATACGAAATGGAAAAAAAAATGAAAAACATCTCTTAATCTGTGCAATTTGTAAATGAAATAAAATGTCTCCTTTGGAATTAATAATGCTAACAATTTTCTTAAGTTTGAAACGGATAGCTTCAATAACTATAAAAATAAATGTTAATTTATTACTTTTTATGTTTCTTTATGGTGCGAAATATGCGCGAAATTGCTTGCTTTTACTAAATACTCACCGAAAGTAAACCATTTTAATCACCAAAATCAGGGTAAAATAATTTTATTTACTTGTTTCCGAAGAGAAGAGCTCTGCAGGGCGAAGCTGATTTATTGAGGAGACTGCACTCTACTGTCATGGTGTGAAGTCCGCTTTACTGTAAGAGCCCCGCAGGACTACTCCTCTGTTGCCTTGACAGACTTAATTCATTTACTTATTCATGTATGATTGTTGTTATTTATTTACTTATTTAAGCCTACTCATATATTTATTTACTTGTTTCTTTATTTATTTCTACTGGCAGAGTTAAAGCCAGTAATAGAAGTAATTAAGATGCGAGTATGATTATGAAACGAGCGCAAGCGAGTTTCATAATTTTCATACGAGCGTCTTAATTACCATTATAGGCAAGTTTCATACGACTTTTTATGCTCGACCATATTTCTAACTTGAAATTATTCATAAGTATTCATGTTATTCTTATCTGACTGGGGAGCGGAACTGATCTTGTGCAATATCTCGTAAATTGTGAGTTGTGCGCAGACACGAAAGTATTGATTTTTTCCGAGAAAGAAATGTCATTGACCTTGATATAATCTAAAGAGTAAAATAAACATTAATCTTGATATGACCTTGAAATTGATTTAGACATTGAAAAACGAGATGACAAATTGAATTTATTTGAATATTATTTACAACAAACGCTAATTATTATAGTAACAGAACATAACCTTCTGCGACAGTATTGGATTTCCAGCCTCCGTGACGTTTCGCTAATTGTCTTTCGATTGCATATCCGAGAATAATCGATACTTGCGGTTTCATAATGGTACAATGGTGATTTCGGATTGGTAGAACACCTGAACTTTAATGAATAGGTGTACTTTAATGAGGTCCATTAAAGGGCTGCTACCAGGTGTATAATTACTACATTTCGGCATGGTCGAGCATAAAAATAAAAGCAAGAGAGGAAAAAAAATAATAATAATAATAATAATAATAATAATAATAATAATAATAATAATAATAATAATAATAAGAGCAAAATGAAGACAAGTAGGCCTATAGTTTCATTTATTTCTAAGAGTCAAACAATTATAACAATATGAATCAAAAGAATTATTAAAATAAACAAAATTTATTTATTTATGTTACAAATAAAAAGTTAGTAAGTAATGGAGATAAACAAAACTAACTACCGCTCTCGCTCGCTGTGTTCGTTGTACTTGTCTTTCGAGTCTCGTCTCGTCATTCTCGTGCGCTTCAAATCTTGCTCATCATTCTCGAAATAGCATTTGGTCGGCGTTGAAAGATTTCGTAACTTTGAATAACATGCATAATTTAAATAAATAAGACTAGAGATATTTGAGACAAAAAGAAAAACAAAACAGTATTGTAGTTATCAAAATGTTCAGATATTACCTATGTTTTTATACATAGAAAAAAACAATTCTCAAATAAATTTGCATTTCTAAGACATAACGTTAAATAAAGCGTTAATATATACACTTTTTTTGTTTGAGATGGTACATTTGATCTCAAACATACGAAAAAAATGCCTAGCCTTTTAATAAGAGCCTAGTAATTAAATAAAGATTGTGGAACGGTTTATTATACACTGAAAGGTAGAGATGATGTTTCAAATAGGCTACTTGATTGTTTATACATATTAAACATTTGCAAAACAGATAAAAGTTCAGTGTGGTGTAAACAACTGTAGCGATTCAAGGCTGCTTAACGTTCAAGATTTGATCACTCCCGAAGTCTTGAAACGCTCACAAGCAATCTTTACATCAACGACGTGACGTAGGCAACATTGTCGTGATTGGTTTTCGGCTTTGCTGGCGCTATTAGTCTCGCTTTTTCGATCATTGTTAAACTCTAGTAATTAAGTATTACAAATAAAAAACATAGGCCCTACTGGAAAAATTGTATTTTAAGAAAGATCATAGTCTAACCAGTCTATTTGACAACCGGCTTTTGACAGTAGCCAATGTCTTAAGGTATGAGGATAGGAGTTCCAATGACGATCAATTGAAACTGTGAATGAAGAAGAGTATAGGAAAGTGTTATGATGAGTATAGATCACTGTGCCGGTGATATGAAATCGAGTAGTTAGGTTATAATTGGAACTTCAATACATAAAACGAGACGACAGATTAGGGCTTTAAGTTTTTGAACCTATCAGAATTTTCCGAGAATATTTATGACTTAAATCCGTTGGTATGTAGCCTAATGGTGAGATCGAGTAAAGGGGCATGGTACTGCATTCACACTGGACCCGCTTTGGACGCAGTATCATCAAAGTCGGAATCCCGAAGAAATTTAAATTCGAAAAATTAAACCCAAGGCTATAAACCACTTTCGGCGAATATTCTTACCGCCGTAACTCCGCCGAATTTGCAGCGAGAAGAAAGCTAATAGGTGTAGCGGATGCAGGTCACCTAGATCTAGCTGTAGTGCAAAAGACCTCAAGAATATGGATGGTGCAAAAAAAAAGTGACATCGGCTGTTCGGAGGAGGCTTTTTTCTCGAAAATGAAATGGAACCTCGTAGGGCTACTAGTAACCAGCAATTGCCTCTGACAGATTTTACGTGGGATTAAAATTTTAAGCCTAATCAGAAACTGGGGGGAATATTTCAATCACTATTCTGCGGAATATAATAGCGCGACCGAGTAACGGAGTGCGGCCCTGAATTCACCCGTATCCTATGTCGGATACGGTGGCATCAATATCGGAATCCCGGACAAATATTAATTTTCAGTATAAAAAAAAAGAAGGTCCAAGGTCCAAGGCTGTAGGAACAATACACATACGCCTTAAGGGACAGTTTTTATTTTCATTTGCTAAATACATATGTTATCCTGTTTAGAAGTACTCTGGGTTGTCACAATGTTTATCCATTCTCTGGATAGCACATAAGTTATAACGGTAATATGTTTGCATAGTCATTTCCCGCTTCCATAAACTTTATACGAGTATTTTCACATACAACTTAAATGGGTAGGTATGGAATCATATCAGCTATATACTTTAAGATATAGATTAAATAATGATACAAAGAAGTTAAGAACACTAAATTGAATGTTTTTACCAAAAAATATCGAATATAACTGCTACCATAATGATACGAATTAATAATTCTGTGACCACACACCGATTATGATTATGTCTCGTGATGAGAATATTGTACGAAATGGAAATATAAAAATTGGAAATTTATCTTTTGAAGAGGTGAGAAGTTCAAATATCTGGGAGCAACAGTAACAAATATAAATGATACTCGGGAGGAAATTAAACACAGAATAAATATGGGAAATGCCTGTTATTATTCGGTTGAGAAACTTTTATCGTCCAGTCCGCTGTCGAAAAATCTGAAAGTTACAATTTATAAAACAGTTATATTACCGGTTGTTCTGTATGGTAGTGAAACTTGGAACAGAGATTAAGGTGCTTAGGAAAATATTTGGGGCTAAGAGGGATGAAGTTACAGGAGAATGGAGAAAGTTACACAACACAGAACTGCACGCATTGTATTCTTCACCTGACATAATTAGGAACATTAAATCCAGACGTTTGAGATGGGCAGGGCATGTAGCACGTATGGGCGAATCGAGAAATGCATATAGAGTGTTAGTTAGGAGGCCGGAGGGAAAAAGACCTTTGGGGGGGCCGAGACGTAGATGGGAAGACAATATTAAAATGGATTTGAGGGAGGTGGGATATGATGATAGAGAATGGATTAATCTTGCTCAGGATAGGGACCAATGGCGGGCTTATGTGAGGGTGGCAATGAACCTCCGGGTTCCATAAAAGCCAGTAAATAAGTAAATAAGTAAGTAAGTGACCACACACCGATCTCAGAATAAGTTTCACGAAGTTTGCACACGCTGTCTGGTGTGTATTGCCATTTAAACATTTTTCTTTTTTACGATATCAGTAAAGTTACATTTTGTGCGAGATCGTGCGTATTTGCTTGGTTTCCGCACAAAACCAATCCGCGAAAGTATAAAATTTCACATTCGGTGTTCACAACCTAACACACATAACAATTTCCCTCTTATTACCGCTTAAGTGACATATTGATTTTACTGCTTTAGGCTTTTAACATATTACTTTTAGAGACGTTCAATATAGTAATAATTATAAATTGGAAACTTACCACTGCAATTTCACGTAAATTGCACTGTTAGTTATTGTTTTTAAATATTTGCAAAAATTAAGTAAACTCTACAACTCCACTAAAGTTACTGCATTCGTGATGCAAGTAACATTAAGGAAGCCGTGAAAAAATCAACAAGATTCCAGACTCATCATAGACTGGGGGAAAAAAAAGACAGACGTATATCACGGCCTGCTGGAGTATAGTAAACACAGAAAACATTTTAAAGCAACAATGTTGAAGATAGATATTTTTGTTTTGCAAATTTGCCGTCATTGAATAGAAACCAAGATGGAGATTTCATTGCAACTAATTAGAAATTCCTCTTTCAGGTATGTAATAAACTATCTTCGCACAAAATAATGTACGATACACGAGCGGTATGTTTTCTTTCAATTCTCGGAAATTAAAAAAGCTCAATTACATTTCGCTTTTTCAAACTTTTCCTCGAACATGAAAACTTCAACATACCGCTCTTGTAACGTATATTACTATTACCCATTCTTATCAGTGTGTAAAGTGAGCCTTTAAAAGTCTAGTGCGTGAAAAAGTAAGTAATCAATTTACGCACTGCCAAAGAAAATGCAACTTCATTCAGTAAGAAATTAGTTCATTTTCTCAATCTTCCATGACGTAAATATTACACGTAACACAAATAAATAACTAATGTAATATTCTTATTTACATTTTAGCCTTTATTATTCTGAAGTTTACATGTCGACAACTCAGTTGAAAAGGGAAACAACTCATAATTTAAAGTTTTGAGAAATATGCATTTTAAAGCTTTATGTTGCTGTGAAAAATCAAAGGATCGTTGAAATTACTCGAAGTTCTGTTAATGATGTTTTATATGTACTATAGGTTTCGAATTAGAGTTTGTTAATTGGATTTTTCACAGCAACATGAAGCTTTAAATTTCAGGTTCCTCAAAACTTCACATTTTGAATTGTTCCCTTTTGAACTGGGCCGTCGATATGCAGTACTCATTGCTTGCATTGTTTCGAGGATCCAAAGTAACTTCATCTTCCATCAGACTAATAGATTATGGATTCCATGGTTACTTATTTCTTTATGGTTCGTGTCCAGAATGTTGTGCTAAAATCAGTAACTTGCTAATTATTTCTGGAAAGAATTAGGAGACTCTAATCAGAAGAATAACACATATTAACTATTAAAATTAATTATTGTATTGACTAATTAGTATATTTTATTTACTTTCTGACAACTTTTCTTTTTCAAACGTGAAATCAAAATATTTTCAAAATACATCACTAATAAATCGAGTCAACACTTTCTTTGAACACTTGCATAATAATATAACCTATTCAAATTATTTATCAGAAAATAGAAATATTTTATTCCTGCAAAACAGTTAATAGCAATAATGTTCTAAGATCACAGTGTTGAACTTTTACCCTTTCGACTTTTCATAGAATTATTATGCAAGCGAAACCGATTCTGTAAATTAATTCACATTTTTCTTCAAACATTTCAGGAACTTACATTGCACTGATGTATACATTTCCTTGGATATCTGTGGCATCAAATCCGATAGTGCGAATTTCGCATCTTCCATTATTATTTAATTTTCAATTTCCTATATAATTAATTACAATGTTCTCGAAATTACCCAACGAAATCTAGCATACAAATTTCCTAACAGCTTTGTTGATTATAGTCGGCTTAGAGGCCAGATGAAAAGATCTTTGAATACAAGACATTATTATGGGAATTTATATTAAAAATGGAGTTGAGGGGGTGGTGATCATGAATAGAACAGGCTGTTATTCCGTGGCTATTTATTTCTTAAGATTCTGAGTTAGAGGGCTATGAAACCATGATAGTGAATAGAACAGACTGTTATTCCATGGCTTTTTATTTCTTAAGGTGCTGAGTTAGAGAGCTATGAATCCGTGATCATGAATGGAACAGGCTGTTATTCCATGGCTATTTATTTCTTAAGATTCCGAGTTAGAGGGCAATGAATCCGTGATCATGAATGGAACAGGCTGTTATTCCATGGCTATTTATTTCTTAAGATTCCGAGTTAGAGGGCAATGAATCCGTGATCATGAATAGAACAGGCTGTTATTCCATGGCTGTTTATTTCTTAAGATTCTGAGTTAGAGGGCTATGAATCCGTGATCATGAATAGAACAGGCTGTTATTCCATGGCTATTTATTTCTTAAGATACTGAGTTAGAGGACCATGAAACTATGATCATGTATAGAACAGGCTGTTATTCCATGGCTATTTATTTCTTAAGATTCTGAGTTAGAGGGCTATGAATCCGTGATCATGAATAGAATAGGCTGTTATTCCATGGCTATTTATTCCTTAAGATTCTGAGTTAGAGGGCTATGAATTCGTGATCATGAATAGAACAGACTGTTCTTCCATGGCAGTTTATTTCTTAAGATTCTGAGTTAGAGGACAATGAAACCGTGATCATGAATAGAACAGGCTGTTATTTCATGGCTATTTATTTCTTAATATTCTGAGTTAGAGGATCATGAAACTATGATCATGTATAGAACAGGCTGTTATTCCATGGCTATTTATTTCTTAAGATACTGAGTTAGAGGACCATGAAACTATGATCATGTATAGAACAGGCTGTTATTCCATGGCTATTTATTTCTTAAGATTCTGAGTTAGAGGACCATGAAACTATGATCATGTATAGAACAGGCTGTTATTCCATGGCTATTTATTTCTTAAGATTCTGAGTTAGAGTGCTATGAATCGGTGATCATGAATAGAACAGGCTGTTATTCCATGGCTATTTATTTCTTAAGATTCAGAGTTAGAGGACCATGAAACCGTGATCATGAATATAACAGGCTGTTATTCCATGGCTATTTATTTCTTATGATTCTGAGTTAGATGACCATGGAACCGTGATCATGAATAAAACAGGCTGTTATTCCATGGCTATTTATTTTTTAAGATTCTTAGTTAGAGGCCAGTGACTATTCAACATATGAAGAGAAAATAAATTTATTAAACTTCAGGCATAAATATGTATAAAAATATTATTTCGGAATCATTTAGTCAAAATGAATCTTCAATTTTGATAAAGGAAGGTGAAGAGTAATCCCTATTGGAGGACATGGAGATCCTCAGGATAGCGGGAGGTTAAGGTTTCCACCTTTGTAATTAATTGATATTAATAACAGTAGGAATATCAGCCCTATATGTTTACCGCCTTTATTACTAAGATGATGTACCTAACAGTCATTTGTGTTAGAGTATGAGTGAACACCAGGACTTTAGTGCGGCTGAAAAGATTGCATGACTGAAGAAGATTCATAACTCCACAAGGAATCGAATCCACGACCTTCCGGCTTGGAACTCAAGGTCTTAAGCGCGAAATTACCGCGTGTTCCCCTTGAATTTCGATCCAATACTAATTTTCGAATACACACTTGGTAAGGCAGAAATATTCAAATAAAATAAAAACTCCTTAGTAAGCCACATCTTCCTTTCCATGTATTACTTTCTTGGTCATACGAAGGTCTGTCAAAAAAAGGTGGTGAAAATCTATTTCGACGTTCGCCTGCTAGGTGAGGTGAAGAGTGCTTTTCGCCTCGTTTATAAGATTTAAGAGCTACTCTGTGGTCTGCTTGTGTGAAACTCTTGACCAATTGCTCTGTTATAAGGCAACAAATCCACTTCATCGTGGAGAAAGATCGATCAAGTCGTTTCCTTCTTGGCATCGATTTGTATTGTCGACAGCTCGCTACAATTACCCAATAGCGTAACACAAGCTGTGTGCTCAACCTTGAAGTATAGTGCCCTAATTAGATGGACCATTAGCTGAATGGCAACAGCATCGATCTTCAATGCTGGAGTCCAGGGTTAAAATCTCGGAAGATTGTGTGCAGTTTCATTCTTTTTCAATTGGCTTATTTTAATACGATTTATCAACAAGTTTCTGAGGTGAAATAAAGATGATAATTCCTGCGAAATGAGTCCAGGATCCAGGGCCGAGTCCAGCATTTGCTCTTTATGGGCTGAGGAAAAACCCAGAATAAAACCAGAATTGTCCCAACCAGGATTTGAACTCGGGCCAGCTCGCTTCATAGTCAGATATGTTACCGTGAACGAAATTTCCTCTTGCTGTTTCCTAACTTTCCCCATAAAACTCAACCATCTTTATAACCTGTGTAACGTGAAGAGACAGCAGAAACTTATGTGAAATTCTTGGTGACAAAGGCGGTGTTGTCGCAGTAATTTACTGGGATACTTCAGTTTCTTTTCCCATAATACACAGTCAATATATTTGCCTATTCAGAAGACAGCAGAAAGCTTGGAGATTTAAATTTAATAAAAATGTAATAATACGGACTCATTAAAATATACAGGGTGTTTCAAAAATACTGGCATAATTTCAGGTATGTATTTCCCACATGTAGACAATGAAAATAGTTCATTACAACATCCGTCCGGAAATGCTTCATTTCCGAGTTATGGCCTTCACAACATTGAAATTCACCGGAATGTTTTTCTTTCCGCAGGTCGTTGTCATTACAGAAGATGTTCAAAATGTCCACCTACTGCTTCAATACAGACCTCACATCTATGTCTCACTGACCTGCGAACACGATCCCAAATTCCAGGAGTATTGCGTATGTCCTCAGAACATGCCACAATTCGATTCCGAAGGGATTCCAAATCAGGCACCGGAGACGAATAAACCAATGATTTTAAATGGCCTCACAAGTAGAAATCGAGAGGGTTCAGATCAGGTGAACGTGGAGGCCAAGCAATTGGGCCACCTCTACCTATCCATCGATCAGGAAACCTTCGATCCAAGTACCGGCGAGCCGTACGACTGAAGTGTGCAGGAGCGCCATCATGCAAGAAGTGAATGTGTTGACGATTGATCAGTGGAGTGTCTTCTAAAACATGAGGTATGGTGTTTTCCAGGAAGTTTGTGTACGCCTGCCCCGTAAGTCTGTTTACAAGTACATGGGGTCCAACTAATCGATCACCAATGATACCGGCCCACATGTTGAGGGAGAACCGCACCTGGTGATGAGATGGAACAGTTGCACGTGGGTTTTCATAAGCCCATACATGCTGATTGTAGAAATTTGTTATGCCATCTCGTGTGAACTGCGCTTTATCTGTAAATAATACTAAGGCAGGAAAGTTCGGATTTACACCACACTGCTGCAAGAACCACTGACAGAACCTTACTCGTGCAGGGTAATCTGCTGGAGACAGGGCCTGTACACGTTGCAAATGATAAGGAAACAATTGATACTCTTTCAACAGTCTCCAGACAGTCGTATGAGGAACATTGACTTGCTACGCTACCCTTCGTGTGCTGATAGAAGGAGTCATGTTCACAGCCTCCAGAATCTCCTCCTGTACTTCTGGAGTTGTAGATCTTGGTCGTCCCCTTCCCAAACCAGGAGAGTTAAATTTTCCATACTCGCACAGACGGTAATGGAGACGTACAAATGTCTTCCGATCTGGACAGTGTCGCTGTGGGTACCTCTCCTGGTACAAACGACGAGCCAGCGCAGCATTGCCGTCCGCCTTACCGTACAAGAAGTGTATCTCTGCCAGCTCTTGATTTGAATACATGTCGCACAGTGTAACGCCTACACAACACTGAATGTAACCTTCGCCTCGGAATGAACTGTCACAGTGCCCTCTTAATGTCTCCTTTGACGCAACGACCTGCGGAAAGAAAAACGTTCCGGTGAATTTCAATGTTGTGGAGGCCATAGCTCGGAAATAAAGCATTTCCGGACACATGTTGTAATGAACTATTTTGATTGTCTACATGTGGGAAATACATACCTGAAATTATGACCCGTATTTTTTAAACACCCTGTATAGCTGCCGCATATGCGTCCTGGGGAAATGACACTGCACTGAGCCGTAGTCGCGTTACCTGTTCTTCCCTACATTAGCTCATCCAGCTTGAGTTCTTTCCCCATTTCTTTTATTATATTACTACTTCTTTCTTTCATTAAAAATTTATTTCTCTCCTTCCTTTATTTCTCTGTTTCTTTTTTGTGTTTCCTTTCTTTCTCTATTTCTCCATTTCTCGCTTTTTCTTTACATTTCATGTCTCCTTTCTTTATCAATGTCTCGAATTTTTCTATTTCTTAGTTTCTTTTTTGTTGTTTCCTATCTAGATTTCTCGACTACTCAATTTATTTTTTTTCCATTCTTGATTTCTTCTCTTCTTTTTGTTGTTTCCTTCTTCTTACATTTGTTGATTTATATATTGAATATTTTCTCTTTTAATTTCTCCTTTCTTCCCCCATTTATTTCTTTCATTTTTGCTTCCTTTCTACATTTTCTGAATTCTCATTCCTTCTTTTCTTGTTTTGTTTTTCCTTTCTTCCTCTGTTTCTTGATTTATCTATTACTTATTTCTTCTCATTTCGTGTTTCCTAGCTCCATTTCTTGATTGCTCTATTCTTCTTTTCGCCTTTCAGTTTTGCTTTCTTTCTACATTTCCTCATATCTATACGGATAGGTTTGGAAGTAAATCCCGAAAAGACAAAGTATATGATTATGTCTCGTGACCAGAATATTTTACGGGACGGAAATATAAAAATTGGAAATTTATCCATTGAAGAAGTGGAAAAATTCAAATATCTTGAAGCAACAGTAACAAATATAAATTAACGACACTGAGGAAGAAATTAAACGTAGAATAAATATGGGAAATGCCTGTTATTATTCGGTTGAGAAGCTTTCGTCATCCAGTTTGCTCTCAAAAGAGCAGAAAGTTAGAATTTATAAAACAGTTATATTACCGGTTGTTCTGTATTGTTGTGAAAATTGGACTCTCACTTTGAGAGAGGATCAGAGGATAAGGATGTTTGAGAATAAGGTGCTTAGGAAAATATTTGGGGCTAAGAGGGAAGGAAGTACAGAAGAATGGAGAAAGTTACACAACACAGAACTGCACTATTGTATTCTTCACCTGACATAATTAGGAACATTAAATCCAGACGTTTGAGATGGGCAGGGCTTGTAGCACGTATGGGTGAATCCAGAAATGCATATAGAGTGATAGTTGGAAGGCCGGATGGAAAAAGACCTTTGGGGAGGCCGAGACATAGATGGGAGGATAATATAAAAATGGATTTGAGGGAGATGGGATAGGCGTATGATTGTAGAGACTGGATTAATCTTGCTCAGGATAGGGACTGATGGCGGACTTATGTGAGGGTGGCAATGAACCTCCGGGTTCCTTAAAAGGCATAAGCAAGTAAACACCTCAGTTTATCCTGTCATTATTTTACTTTTCTTCAACAACACAATATAATCATTCTTACTGCCTGCGCAGATGTGAGCAAAAATATACGTGGGATTGTTATGACAAACAATGCCGGATTTAGGCCGAGGCAACCTAGGCGGCAAGGGTGCGGCATTTTCTGTCTCTCTTTCTCTTCCATTTTACTTTTTTATTTTAATTTTACAGTGAAATTGTTTTTAAACACTTGTTGGTAAATCTTTTCTGAAGTTTATTCTTGAACACCTTGTGAAAGTCGGATATTGTTTTGTTATCGTATTGTCGTGGTCGTGGCGAGAGTAAAAGGAAAGTGTGCAGCTGCATAGTTATATTGTAATGCGGGTATCACGTCATTTTACTATGAAACTGATTACATTTAAGTCTTGTATAATACTAGAATGCAATGTTGAAAATTAAGGTATGTATTAACGTTTGAAATGGCGTTTTTATGACTAAAATTTTCTTTGTAATAATGTTAGCTGCAAAATCCTAGTACAGAGCATTGTACGCATAAACAGCAATAACTCAGTGAAAGAAATATCAAAATTGAGTAATTTTTAGAAAATATATGGCATTTTGAGGAAATAGAATAATTTTTAATTCATCTTTTTTTTTAAGGAATCAAAAAGTGAAAGTGAAGTTTCTGATATATGGTTATGTTAGTCTACTTTCGTATGTTGTCTGATAAATATCTTAAAAAGGTTGGTTAAAAAATGTAGATTTTCCTCCAAAACGTTAATACATACCTTAAATTGAATGTGTGTTTAATCGCTATGAACAGTAACCAGAATTCTCAGTTACATTTCCAATATAGTATATCTTCAACAACACTATTTAATCGCTTTCCAGCATGTGCACTATATAATTCGATATGAAAGGTTTATTCTGCAAAGAGTTGGGTGTTTATTTTTCAATTTATTTCATATTTCCTATCGAAGTAAGAAATAGAGAAGAGTCGGGTAGTATCGGACATCGGGTAATATCAGACAGTGCGTTTCTTTCATTTACCACCATATGGTAGTACCTAAATGACATGGTTACATTTCTTTATGCGACATCACACAAACGTAACCATGTCAATCAGGTACTATCATCGTATGGTAGATGAAAGAAACTCACTGTCCGATATTACCCATGTCCGATACTGCCCGATTCTCCGCTACTCGTAATAATTATACCACCAACAAAACCAATGCTTAAAAATAAACCACAGCTTGCCTTTCACAAATCAATTTCGTTTCAATAATGAATAACTTTTAATATATTTCTTTGCATCTAATCTGATGTGCTTCGTCAGATCGACTTTGATGACAATATCAATGCTTTCTCTGTCAATAAAGTGCGAAGGAAATCTTTATAATTCACAAGTAATATGCATGTATTTTGATTCCTGTAATTTATTGTTTTCTGAATTGTAACATTTCATTTAAAAATAATTTAAACTAAACATGACCTGTATAATAGCTACTCATATAAATTGTTTGTCAGAGTTGGGGAAGGGCAAATTTTAGCACTGCCTAACCTAAATCCGGCCTTGGTGACAAAGACTTTTTGTTCTGTGGCGCGTATTTTCGGATTACTTCAGCTTATCCTGTCATTGTTTTATCTTTCTTCAACAACACAATATAATCATTGTTATAATCTGCGCAGATGAGAGCTGGAAATTTATGTGGAATTCGTCATGACAAAGACGTTTTTGTTGTGTGGCACGCATTTTCAGATTAGGCCTACTTCAGTTTCTATTGGCATTGTTGTATCTTTCCACAACAACATATAATCATTCTCATAATCTGTACAATAGACAGCAAGAAATTTACGTGAAATTTGTAGTGACAATATTGTATTTACATTGCAATGTATTGTATTTACATTTTTGTAACTATGACAGATATTTTAGGATTACTTCACTTCTTCGTGCTATTGTTTTATCTTTCCTCACAAAATATATTCATCATTCTAGCCTGAGCAGATGAGAGCAGGAATTTATATGGAATTCGTATTGACATAGACGTTGTAGTGACTGTGGCAGATTTTCTTGGTGTATAGGGTAAAGTTGCCTAATTCCGTGATACCCCTAATCCCGTGATAAAATAACAATTGACTGCCATGGAGTTGTAGTCTCTGACTTTTAAGTTTTTTAAATACCTAACAGATGCCAGGAGATGTCTTCTTTTCAATTCTATTGACTACCCGCCTTTTGAATAGAAGCAGTTGACTGCAGAAGCTTTTGTTCAGTGAAAGGTGGTTGACCAGTAAGGTTTTCTTTCTCTTGTGACCGCTCCTGAAGAAACATTTTATATTTGAGGTAAGAATTAATATATCATTATAAAAATGGTATATTACTGTAGATTAAAGTCAGCTGAATCAATGTGTATGATTATTTAAACATTATGAGACAATAACAA
Source organism: Periplaneta americana (assembly GCA_025594305.2). Lineage (NCBI taxonomy): Eukaryota > Metazoa > Arthropoda > Insecta > Blattodea > Blattidae > Periplaneta > Periplaneta americana. Next base: position 42,710,246 of record JAJSOF020000027.1, on the reverse strand, counting down.
TGCTACAGGAGTTTTCCATTTTCGGACTTATTTTTATATTTCTCCTTCCTGGCTCACTCAACCAGTGATGCCAATGCCAAATTGTGAAAATTAATGTCTATGAAAGAAAATAGTTCGTGGAAATAATAATGGAAATAAGTTATAGAAAACATCCATTATCCTAATTATAATAACATAATAGGTCCTGTATTTAACATTATTACTGCTATTGTCAGGAAAATAAATATTGAGAAATTATTGTGTTATAATTCAATTAATTCAAATTAAATTTTATATTGAATTTAACTTTGTTTATTTTGTTCATAATATATTAATATGTATTCCTGTAGTTACATAAGTATTTTCTATGAAATTTGTCACTTAGGCCCTTTTTCTATGTTGTAATTTCTTGCTTAATCCATATTAAAACAATACACCGTGACTTTAAAGTGTTTTTTTCCAAATACACGTTTGTTTTCTTAGCAGTTAATGAGGATTATTTTAGTATCACTGAATTAGGATATCACTCACGGAATTAGGAAACCACTATCACGGAATTTGGATCCCTGTCACGGATTTAGGAGCCACTGTATAACAATGAAGAATCATATATTATATACCAACTTGTGAAACTGTTGACACTGAATGTTGTAAAAACTGTAGCTAAAGTTCCAAATAACGTCATTTAGGTGTTACTTGAAAATTTTTATTACAATTTTGACATAAGTATAGACTTTATTAAATATGTCACGGAATTAGGCAACCTTACCCTACAATTTCTCGTGCCTTTATTTTCTCTTTCCTCAACAATACATAATCATTCTTTTAACTGTAAATGTTATTTACGTATCCATTGTATAATCATATTTGGATCTTAATACTACATATTCAGTAGTAATTGTGCATTTTTTTATGAATACATAAATATTTACTTTTATTGTTACACTAGCCGTAGCCGTGCGCTCCGCTGCACCTGTTAGAAATAAATATAAAGTAATTACATAATTAAAATAGGACGTTTGATCCGGGGAACATTCGTGTTTGATAGAAGGATAAATCGTTTAATATGTTACTTAATTTAAATTGTATTTAAATAATTAAAATGCGGACATTTTGGTCCAGAAAGCAATCATTTGGTGCAATGACAATTCCTTTAACATGTTTCTTCATAGTTTAATGAAGATTGACATATCATTTAGTTTTAATGTGTATACTTTATAATACTTGCTATATGTTTCAAAAGTTACTGTCATAAAATTGTAGAATTATGTCCATTTAGAGAAACTACACTTTCCAATGGTGAAAAAATAATTAAACAATTAATTAGCTTCCTATATTACTTCATACAAACACAGAAATATTCTCTTAGGCTATGTTTAATAGCTTTCGATTGTTGTCGAAGGCCCCTTATAGACGAAGTCATTTGTTTTTATTTCAGTACAGCGCCATAGATGGCGTTATTATAATTTTAAAACTCATTTATCTCATTAAATATCAGTCCTATCAAAATTTTGTATAGAATAAAACTCATCGGAAATTAGTTTTCAAGAAACTTATGTTATGTAATATTTTTCATGAAAATCAATAATAAGCGAGATATTTCTATTTATTTAATTCAGGTCCCCTTATAACTCTCCTTTTAAATAAAGTATTTTGAATGCCATATAGCCTAAAATTTAAGTTACAACGAACTTAATTTATATTACGATTTTCATATAAATCGGTTCAGCCATTATCGCGTGAAAAGGTAACAAACATCCAGACAGACAGACAGACAGACATACAAACAAAAATAAAAAAAAACGATTTTCGATTTCAGGATGGTTAATTATACATGTTAACACCAATTAATTTTGGAAAATCGAAAATTACCAGAAAAATGTTGGCTACAGATTTATTATTATTATTATTATTATTATTATTATTATTATTATTATTATTATTATTACTATTATTATTATTACTATTATTATTATTATTATTATTATTATTATTATTATTATTATTATTATTATTATTATTATTATTATTATTATTATTATTATTATTACAGATTCGTTTCCTAATAATGGTCCTGGTGGTAATTCATTTCATTTTATTTGTTCTTGTAGGCCTACTTCCAGAGTGTAACTCCATCCTGGCCAATAAATCATCCTTAAGTGCAAATGTTTGCCCCAAGATAAGGAAAGTTTGATATTAACCACCGCGTCATATATGCAAGTACTTGTGATACTGCCACGTTCATCCATAACAACGCAGAAGCGACCTCGTCTCTTTCCGATCTTGCAATCCAAACTAGCAGGGAGGAAATTTCTAGCATGACATGATTGATGTGCCGAGAAGTCAACACATGCCGGATGACATATTTATGGAGGTGCCGAGTTCGCGTCTAAGACATGTCAACAAGTCACTGTAATAGAACGGGCGATGTGTTGGACTTTGCGAAAATTAAGCAATCTGCCAAGTAACAGCTCATATACAAAGATAGGTATAACTGACAACGTCACAACCGTTGAACATCTCTTAGAAATTTCATTTCCGTTTCTATATTTTTTATCCGGTAGAGCCATATTAGCAGCTATGACGCAGCTTCAATACTGTACACTGCTTCGCCGATTTAGTCTAAAGAAAGCAGAAAACAGTACAATCACAGTCTAGTATATACAGTCACGAAGCTCAATATGTAATAAATATGCATCCATAGATAGTTGCTAACCACTAGGATCGCTACTATCGCCTCAGTACAGAAAATGAGAAATAGTACCTGCATAGTCTATTGTTCCTAGCAACCTCACAACTCAAGCTTCGTGACTGTATATACTAGACTGTGATACAACGTGATTCAGTCACATTCACTGTAATGCAACGATGAGATGGCTTTGACATCTGGCTCCACATTCATCTTAAATACTATCTATGTCTATTACATCTCATCGCTACGAGTGATTGAAAATCAGACACACATAGAATGCCAGTGCTTGTATCTCTTCAATGAATTTTCTTATCTGAACTTAGTATCACTAGCGGGTATTTACTGCTATTTTTAAACTCTAAAAATGTTAAATTTCAAATATATGTGTGTAAAACATGATTTAAATTGGTTATATAATACTTAAAGACTCAATTAAAGTGATCATGTAACACCGTCACTAGAATTGTTGTCTTGGAGTTCACTTAAAGAAAGAAGATTCTTGAGCTCTCTCTTATTACTGTTTAAAATCATCCACACCTCCACACCCTCTTACCTAGCATCTCGTTTTGTTTACCTTTCACTACCTCGAACTCGGAACATGTACCTTCTCTCTATTCCTCTGCACAGAACATCTTTCTACTCATATCTATTCCACGCCTCTGGAACTCTCTCCCTGACCATGTCAGAGACTGTCGGACAATATCAAAATTCAAAATTAAATTAAAAAATCACATTCTAGTTCGTGGAATTGCTTTTTGAACACCTGTCAGGTTGCGCAACTTCGGCTTAACCCATGACATTATAGTAAATATTGCAACTATGCTGTTGTAAAATTGACATAATTAACACGAGTAAGTCCGCTAGTTAATCAATTAATTAATATGTAATGTATTTATTATTATTATTATTATTATTAATTATTATTATTATTATTATTATTATTATCGGTTATCACTATGATCATTGCTATCTCTGTTTCCTTTCTTTTTCCTTGTATTTGCTCGATGAGAGCTCTATAGTGTTCTTTTGACCCTGTTGACCCTCTATAGGGCTTTAATTTAATTTGTATTATTTTCACCAGCGTCTGTATTTCTTTTTTGTATTTATATGTGCTATCTAGTGGGATGGAAGAGAAGGCCTTATGGCCTTAATCCCGTCATATTAAATAAATAAAATAAATGAATAAAGTGTGGTTGTCATTAGAAGACTAATTTTAACATAATACAAGTTTTATTAAATGTTATTTATTGCATGCGAAAATGACTTAGAACCACTCTAGTATTCACATATAATTTTATAATTTTTATATATGTTCAATTTTATAATATGCACATATGTTCTCTTATTGTATATCACCTGTGTTCAATGTGTCATTTATTGAGTTCTCCACCTGAAGATGACGTTTTAAATAATCGAAAATATTTGTGGAAATATAACTTTGCAATGTAATAAAACAAAAAAAAAATTAATTCTGTATTAATATATATCGATAAGTTGTAGACAAACTACATAACTATAATTTAATACTATTATTTTTACCCTGCTAAAACTTCATTATATGTTCTATAGTTCCTGAGATAATGGGTCGTTAAATAAGCAAATTTAACATTCGTACATTGGTTGTACAGGATAGTTAATCTCCCGTTAAGCTTTCAAACTTTTGTAGATGACTATTACACTCTTACTACGTCATACTACTTTTGACCAATAAAACGATACGAAAGGACGTATTTCAACCAATCATGGCTGCTTATCGCACAATTTTATCGCGTCCCTAGCATTTGTTTAATTTTATCGCGTCCCTAGCATTTGTTCAATTTTATCGCGTCCCTAGCATTTGTTTCTTTGTTTGCCAACATTTGAAACTGCGCTGGTCTGGATGTCAAAAAAAAATATATATATATATTGATATTGATATATTTATTTCTACAACTCTTATTTGGTAATGGGTCACCACCACATCTCTGTATTCGTGCTCCCATTACCTTCTAATTACAATAAACTTTCATTGACGTGTGCAGTCATCTTGCTTTACCTTTGTTACCTCTGTTACTATAATACATACTCTCAATTTGCTTTCTAACCTCTCCCTTACTTCCTATCGTCTAAAATTTCCCTAATTTTGAACTAACTTTTACTAACACTATTTAATCATACTCATTCACTTTCATCACTAATTTACAATCAGTTCTACCTCTCCTCACTTCTATCATCACTCTTATCCCCTATTTCTTCATTAAACAGTGAATCACATGTTTATTTTGTTAACTGTTCCCTTTCACCCCGATAAATTTTCCGTTTGCCACTATTTTTGTAAGTAAATTCAACATTCATTTGTAAACTTACATTAAAATACTTGCTGTCTTCCTATCATTTCAATTTCCCTGATTGTACACTAAGTTAGTCGACACTCCAATATTAGTAACATTTCACTACCAATTACTATTAGCAAACACTTCTAGTTTTCTCTAGTCACTTCCTTTATCAACTCTTGTTTCTCTGGACACTAATTCACTAATTCGCTTGTGCATTCTCTCTCCGATTGTTTTGCTAGTTACTCTTACTCCTTGAACACTCACTTTATTGTTTCTATGTCTTTTGCCACACTTTTATCACTCCATTATATATATATATATATATATATATATATATATATAATTACAAACCACTCCAGTCGATGCACAGCAGTTTCAAATATGACTCGCAATGGCATTCAAGAACAAGAATTAATAAAAATCACTGATCATACCTATGCATCTTCTGAAATCCGATTTACAAATAAATGAAGAGCACCATTCGGAAATCCTGAATAAGTTGAATACACCATGTAGGCCTAAATCAACGAGTTCCACTTCTATTATGCACACGTCCAATATAACATCAATTGAACCACCAACCACATTCAAATTTGAAAATTATACATTCAATAATTATTCCTTTTAAAATTATTCATTCGGAAATTCTGAATAAGTTGAATACACCATGTAGGCCTAAATCAACGAGTTCCACTTCTATTACGCACATGTCCAATATAACATCAATTGAACCACCAACCACATTCAAATTTGAAAATTGTACATTCAATAATTATTCATTTTAAAATTATTCATGTTTATTTTTATGTCATCGTCGCTAATTAAAACTTTTCTAACACTTGTGTATATTAGTTAGGTTATGTTATAGCTTCTGCTCTGAGAGGATAAAAAGAACTTCTGCTATATGATATTATGGATAGTCACGTATCAGAGATTGTTTAATATTAAGATTTATTGAATAGTAATCATTACAGTGTCTGTATAAAGACACTACTGCCATCTAGCATGCGTCTAGCGTAATATTTGTAATGTTGAGATGGTACAATAATACATTTGAAGACAGTTGTATTTTCGTAAGTCAATTAATATTTTATCGTATTGGAGTACTTCGTTACTTCTAATCTTTATATACTTTCTTCTAATCGTGTAATAGTCAATTAAATCCCACTCGAGTTTTGATTTTCTCTAGATAAATCGAAACGTCTAGTGAGATTACTGTTGATAAAATTTAGTGCTATGAACTAAAGATTTAGTACCGGTAATGTTTTCTTCTATTTCTCACATTCATTTTAATATAACAAAATATCATGTTTTAGTATGGTTCTTAGCCACTCGTCATGTTACCTATTCCATCACAGGCCTATTCTTTGTCACTTACAGTATCAGCATATAATAGGCGTTCAGGAAGCCCAAGCTGGTTTTGAGGAAGACACATAAAAACCTAATTTTATAAATAAAAGAATAAAGTTTTGTAACCAAAGATTTCCCTGTAAGACATGTTCAAAACTGCCCTATTCCATATGTTGCTTCCTTAGATTTTCTCTTATTTTCTGCGTTAGACATTTCCTGAAGTATGGAATATTTTTAAAACTTAAAATAAAAAATTGAGTTTCCGATCAATGCTATAGTGGTGGTGTGGAAGAGAAGGTCTGATGGCCTTAACTACACCAGAATAAATAAATAAATAAATAAATAAATAAATAAATAAATAAATAAATAAATAAATAAATAAATAAATAAATAAATAAATAAATAAATAAATAAATAAATAAATAAATAAATAAATAAATAAATAGTTTAAATGTTTTACACGTTAATGAAGGAAAACGAAAGTTCTCTAAAACATTGTAAACTATTAATGCTATTAAAAGAACCTGACGGAAATCATATTAAACGAAACGAGATAAAATAAAATGAAAAGCATATTTTACTCTTTCAACGAGATTACAATCGAAATGTTTAAAATGAACTTTTTAACATATATTTCAATTGCACAGCATATTTGGTTTTATTGTTGATAATACTGTTTGTTTCGACTGTCGCATTTGTGAAAAAATATTGTTAGCATGGTGCAGTGTCGTTAAATAAATTAACAGTTGGCGACAGCACTAAATCGCACGGTTCAATTGGAAAGGATTGCTCTCTAATGACATCTAGCGACAGTGTTACCTCGCCTGCAGGCTTTTTTATTCGAACTAATAGAGATCTCGCTGGATAATGGGGGATCATCATCTTCGAACGGTACAAAATATCCCAGTAGTTTGGACTGCAGCCAATGGACACTAGGGGGACGGGTAATAGGAGATGCAATGGACCAAAAAATTGAATCATCGTCAGAGCCTGCCTGTTAAGCATATATTTGCCACACTGTTTAAATGTGTCTAGACGAACATTGCATACACATGGGATGGGTATGTGCATACTCTCCCTCTGTGTCTCTCCCCCTCTCTCTCTCTCTCTCTCTATCTCGAATTTATTTATTTCTATGTTTTCCGCCAGTTGAAACGTCATCGTTTTCAACATAATGCAGCACATGCCTGATGATGTGTCCTAAATACCATTTGACAAAGATCAGAAGTGATAAAATAATGGCAATTCACAACAAATACTGTATACCAACATAACAAAGTGGAAACATGTTATACTTCGGTTCTTTCCATCTGTAACGATCCTGTTTTTATACACTAGGACAGATTTCTGGAAATTTTACAATTTTAATCCGATTTATTTCATTTTTTAACTGTTTGTTAGATTCTCTAAGAATGAGGTGTGTGCATGTTTTTAGCTCAATCGCACTGCTAGTTTCGACGTCAATTTTATTTTAATTATACAAAAGAGTTATAGGGTAAAGGTGCCTAATTCCATGATACCCCTAATCCTGTGTTAAAATTTCAATTGACTGCCATGGAGTTGTGGTCTCTGACTTTTAAGTTTTTGAAATACCTAACAGATGCCAGGAGATGTCTTCTTTTCAATTCTATTGACTACCCGCCTTTTGAATAGAAACAGTCGACTGCAGAAGCTTTTGTTCAGTGAAAGGTGGTTGACCAGTAAGTTTTCTTTTCTCTTGTGACCGTCTTGAAGAAACAATTTATATTTGAGATAAGAATTAATATAGCATTATAAAAATTATGTATTACTGTAGATTAAAGTCAACTGAATCAATGTGTATGTTTATTTAAACATTGTGAAAAAATAACAATGCTACAGGAGCTTTCCCATTTTCGGATTTATTTTCATATTTCTCCTTCCTGGCTCACTCGACCAGTGATGCCAACGCTAAATTGTGAAAATTAATGTCTATGAAAGAAAATAGTTCGTGGAAATAATAATAGAAATAAGTTATAGAAAATATCAATTATAATTATAAAAAATAATAGGGCATATATTTAACTTAATTACTGCTGTTATTAGGAATACAAATAATGAGAAATAATTGTGTTATAATTCAATTTATTCAAATTTAATTTTGTGTTGAATTTCACTTTCAGTTTATTTTGTTTATAATATATTAATATGTAATATGTATTCATGTAGTTACACAAATATTTTCTATTAAATTTTTCACTTAGGCCTTTTTTATATGTTGCAATTTCTCGCTTAATCCATATTAAAACAATATATCATGACCTTAAAGTGTTTTTTTCCAAATGCACGTTTGTTTTCTGAGCAGTTAATGAGGATTATTTTAGTATCACTGAATTAGGATATCACTCACGGAACTAGGAAACCTCTATCACGGAATTTGGATCCCTGTCACAGATTTAGGAGGCACTGTATAACAATGAAGAATCATATATTATATATCAAACTTGTGGAACTTTTGACACTGAATGTTGTAAAAACTGTAGCTAAAGTTCCAAATAACGTCATTTAGGTGTTATTTGAAAATTTTTATTACAATTTTGGCATAAATATATACTTTATTAAATATGTCACGGAATTAGGCAACCTTACCCTATAGGGTGAAGCGTAAGCAGTGTAATTAATTTCACGGGGTTATTCTTTTAGATATTTCAAACAAATTGTTTAATACATTTTTTCTCGTTTTTTCTTCCTTTCCGAGATAAAAATTCTTTCAATATGGATAATCCTATCGTGTTTTGGGAAATCCATTGATTGAATTCCCACAATGCTCAGTCAATGTAAGAAGAAATTGTATTATGATAACAAATAATCGCAAGAATTTTAGTTTTGGGTGAAGGTTACTTATGTCCAAGGCACTAGAGAAAATTATTAAAATTCGTTGGAAATGCCTAGGATTTATAGTATGGAGCAGTGGAAATTGGATGTGATACTGGGAGAGCTATATGCCCACCCAATCCACCCTAAATAGGTACTTTGCTTATATACCAAATTCGTCATAAGCGAATGGAAAAGATAGCCATATTGCCTGATTGTGACGGTGTATTCAGTGTGGCCAACATCTCTCACACCTAATCAAACCCAACCTAACCTCTCACATAATAATACACACCTAATCTAATCTAACCTAACCTAACCTGTCACATAATACACACCTAAGCAAACCTAACCTAATCTGTCACATAATACTACACACCTGTAGTAACATTCTTCAAGTTTAGTATAATTTCGTGTGCAAATGTTGCCCGTCTTGGTGTACGTGTCGAAAACCATCTAGTGGAAAAATTGGAACATGATGGCAAACGTCTTTTGTCTCCATTCTTTCTAATATTACATTTAGTTCGTTAAGCATGTGTTTTGTGAATTAATGTGTTAATGCAGTGATATTTCCATATATATATATATATATATATATATATATATATATATATATATGTAATTCAGTAAAACTTGAAATGTGTTGAGGTTGTGATGAAAGTGTTGAAAATTGATTTATAGCGTCACATTGGCAGTGATAAAAGTGTGAAATATTCGTTCAGTGGCATGTGGATACTCCACCTTGACCCAGTTTTTTCCTTTAAATGTGCAGAAATTTGATTCCAAAAAATGTAACTTTTCGTCCTGAAAAGGAATTTTAAAATGTTACATTTGTTGGTCAAATTTCTGCACATTTAAAGGGCAAAACTAAAATTTATTCAATAATTTATTATCATAACACACTGCTCTTTTAAATTGACTGAGCATATTGAGAAATAAATGAATTGCTTTCCCAAAATACGCTATTAAATTTTTCAGATAAAATAATTGTTACATTACATAATTTAAATACGGCAACTTCATTTTTTTCCATATGGACCCATATTCACGGGAAATATTTTAATATTAAGAAATTCATTATATCTAGTTTAGTTCAGGTGGAATATATGTTTTAATATCATACATTACTAATTCATATTTTTTTTATTTATATATTATATTTTATAGCTCTTAATTTTCAATATGCTTAAGATTTCTCATCATCAGATCTCAAATAATATAGATATGGACAGGTACGAACATTTTAATTGATTTTGGTGGAAACCGCATGCGCATGAAGCATTTTGAACTTCTAAAAATGTAGTCTCGAAAAAAAAAGCAAATGCATGAAAAGGAATGTAATATAGACGTATGGAGCAGGAATATATAAAAATTGCTCTTGATCCTCAAATAAGACGTAGAGGCAAAAAAATCCTCTCACTATCAACTTTCTAGGTGGCCAAGTAACATTTTGGTACAAAAAAATCATATTTTGACAATTTTTTGTAAATCCCAGGCCTTGTGCAGCAAGAATGTTCAGCGAATAGTTTTGAAAAGTAGCTTGTATATTTTATTTCCTGATGATCTCATTCTTTGTACCTCAGCCATTTGCGGGAATAGTCCATGGATTAGGTAGACGTGGTCCGGACTGATTTTGTCCCGTATTTTGTTCCTAATTTGTTAAATTAATTAATTTAAAATGTATATGGTCAGTGTTTAAATATGGATGATTCCTGTATAACTGGTAATAATGAAAAAAATTCAGATATGGTGGCGAAAATTTTGTAATTTTTTTATGCTTGCTATTATTCGGTTGAGAAGCTTTTGTCATCTAGTCTGCTTTGAAAAAGAACTGAAAGTTAGAATTTATAGAACAGTTATATTACCGGCTGTTCTTTATAGTTGTGAAATTTGGACTCTTACTTTGACAGAGGAACAGAGGTTAAGGGTGCTCGAGAATAAACTGCTTAGGAAAATATATGGGGCTAAGATGTAGTTATAGGAGAATGGAGAAAGTTACACAAAGCAAAGCTACATGCAGTGTATTCTTCACCTAACATAATTAGGAACATTAAATCGAGATGTTTGTGATGGGCAGGGCATGTAGTATGTAGTATATATATATATATGGGTGAATCAAGAAATGTGTGTAGAATGTTGGTTGGGACACCTGAGTGAAATAGACCTTTAGGGAGGCCTAGACGTAGGTGGGAGGGTAATATTAAAATGGATTTGAGGAGGGTGGAATGTAATGGTAGTGACTGGATTGATCTTGCTCAGGATAGGGATCGATGGCTGCTTATATGAGGGCGGGAATGAACCTCCTGATCTAAAAGCTATTTGTAGGTAAGTAAATTTTAGCTCCAGCTTTTTTACAGTTCGTTCATTGTTTTCGGTCTAATTTGATTAATAACTCTTTATGACGTATTACCACAGTCTAGTGTATACATTGACGAAGCTTGAGTTGTTGAGGTTGCTAGGAACAACAGACTGTGCAGGTACTATTTCGCATTGTCTGTAATGAGACGATACTAGCGATTCTAGTGGTTAGCAATAATCTATGGATGCATATTTATTACATATTGAGCTTCGTGACTGTATATATTAGACGGTGGTATTACTGTCAGTACGATAAGGTGATATAACCCATAAATTTAAATCTTGTCTTATTTTATGTCACGTCCAGTTCGTCATCATTTCGTTCTCAACTACTGCAGCGAACGAATGAAAAAGCTTCTGGTTCAAAAGAGTGGGATATTCGATTGGATATGAATAAGTATTAATTAAGCCAAAACCATATCACGAAACTCCAGTGACTTACTTTTCAATTGTTATGAACATACAATATATATATATATATATATATATATATATATATATATATATATATATCTATATATATATATATATATATTTTAACTTGAAACATATATGCGCTTTACATTCGAGAAATCTGGTCATATTTCCTGTTAATACGGTGACGTCATTGCAATACGCTTTGGGCAACTGAAATTATGTGTTTACAACAAAGTAGTTTCGAATTCGGCCAACATAAAGAAGAAACAAATGAATGTGACATATAATGAGTTCATTTTTAACATGTAAAAGCTTAACTAAATATTCAATTTCATTTTAACGTCATAAAAATAACATTATTTCTACACAAATAGCATGATTAATACATGCTGAGAACATAAAGATAGAAATAGTTTATTTAACATAGTCTAAATCTGAAGTACGTTAAGTGAGGTATTATTTTCCAAATAAACCTATTCCTCTATAATGGCATTATTATTATTATTATTATTATTATTATTATTATTACTATTATTACTGGAGAACATAATAGTTACTATTATTACTATTATTATTATTATTATTATTATTATTATTATTCATTACAATTATTTCAAACAACTCATTGGTGTCGTGTTTTGTGTGTGAATCGTTTGTACTATCAATTGGATTGTTGTCTCAAGAGGCTAGAACGCATGGACAGAGAAACAATTATGTATTACGTAGTAATTAACGAGAAGGCCCTACCTTGCTAAATTTAAATGTGGTGATTATAAAGACAGAATTGAAAATGTACATCAGAATTTTTTTAAGTCCCAAACATCCTTCAATCCGAAACATACCCTCAATACAATGACGAACAGTGTATAAGTTTCACGCACTTTTTCTTGGTATAGAGAATAGGTTGGAACTACAGCTTCCAGTGACGTTACTGTGATGTGCCGCTCCTATACATGGAATGATTTTTGAAGTTCGAACGGTCGAGCGTTTGTAGATATCGATACTCGGCTGAAAGGTGTCATCTATCGATTCGGTCTACACCTCCGATAAAATACCACTATAGTGCCCTTCCACCCGGCGAAAATCGCCCTGCATCTTCCCATACTGACTCTATCTGTACGCCAATTTCTATACTACAACACGCCGATATTGTTTTGGTTAATTCCAGTGTAATAAAATTATGATAATGACGGAAAGACAGAATAAGAAATGAAGCTGTATGGGGGAAGAAAGAATGATTCTGAAACTGATCAGGAAGAGAAAAGGAATTGGTTGGGTCACTGACTGAGAAGAAACTGTCTACTAAAGGATGTACTGGAATGGTGAATGGGAGAAGAGTTCGGGGCAGAAGAAGATAGCCTATCTGATGATAGACGACATTAAGATACATGGATCATATGCGGAGACTAAAACGAAGGCAGAAAATAAGAAAGATTGGAGAATGCTGAGTGAAATACGGCAGAAAACTATGAATTAATTATTACTGAAATGAAGATGGCAATTAAATTGTAGAGGGAAATGGTAGAACCGCGACAAAACCTTCAGAAACCTTTGCTTTTTTCACTACAAATACGAAAATACTACCGCCAGAATTCGAACCTGAGTCCGCAGTCATCGAAAGCCAACTGAGAAGTGCTCTGGGTTAGAAACTAGTCGTATCGAACCGCTTAAAAGAAGATGAAAATGCAGTTACGTAAGTTTTAAAACGTTGCGTGGAGCAATAGGAATAATAATGGAACGGAAAACCTTGAAAGGTATAGAATTAAGTTTTTTATAAGCTGTTGGCAATGCCAAGCTGACTTACGCAAGTGAAAACTGAACATTAAAAAACGATAGGAAACATCTCGTTAACAGTGTTAATTTCCTTACGTTTGTAGGCTGAGTACACTCTTCAGATCAAAATACAAATTTAAGTAGAAGACATATTTGTTTCAATGGAGAGGAACTTAGGCCAGCACATTTTAAGAATATCCATAGAAGGAATCGCAAAACAATGCTAAATTTTAAAATCAATTTACTTATGCAATAGACTGAGAAAAACTATTTATAAGTTTCTAAGACTTAGTTCTTTTATACAATTTACTGGATTACCATCTCGTATACAGATTCAACCAGTTGCAATATGGTACATCAGGGTGGAGTGTAACTTCGAAAATCACTCTTAGCCCACTAATTTTGCTTCAAAAACGAATTTATAAAGATGTATTTAATTTAATCTTTACTTTATCCAGCCTTAAAAATAAAACAAATACAATTTAATGTTATTAACTTACATAGGAGGATCGAAAAGCAGCGTACTACAATTTTTTGTGGCAACGTATTTCATAGGTAAGCAAAACGAAATAATGCATTAGAAAACTGCAGGTTTTACCTATTTTTCATCATAGGAGCCAAGTCTCTAGACACATTTCTTCCAACGTAACAATAGATTCAGTACACCTCGTTCATAAAACTCCGTTTTCTGGGCTGCGCATCTGCGCACGACTGATTTCACTTCTTCATCGGAACCGAAGTGTTGGCCTCCTAGGAATTTCTTCTTTGATAATAATCGGTCCCTATCTTGAGTAAGAGTAATTCAGTCTCTACCATCATATCCCACTTCCCTCAAATCCATTTTAATATTATCCTCCCATCTACGTCTCGGCCTCCCCTAAGGCTTTTTTCCTCTCCGGCTTCCCAACTGACACTCTATATTTCTGGATTTGCTCATACGTGCTACATGCCTTGCTCATCTCAAACGTCAGGATTTAATGTTCCTTATTATCTCAGGTGAAGAATACAATGCTTGAAGTTCTGTATTATGCAACTTCTCCATTCTCCTGTAATTTCATCTCTCTTAGCCCCAAATATTTTCCTAAGAAACTTATTCTCAAACATCCTTAACCTCTGTTCTTCTCTCAAAGTGAGAGTCCAAATTTCACAACCATACACAACAATCGGTAATATAACTGTTTTATAAATTCTAACTTTGAGCTTTTTTGAGAGCAGACTAGATGAGAAAAGCTTCTCAGGCATTTCCCATATTTATTCTGCGTTTAATTTCCTCCTTAGTGTCATTTATATTTGTTACTGTTGCTCCAAGATATTAAAAATTTTCACCTCTTAAAAGGATAAATTTCCAATTTTTATATTTCGTTTTCGTACAATATTCTGGTCACGAGACATAATCATATACTTTGTTTTTTCGGAATTTACTTCCAAACCTATCTCTTTACTTGCGTCTAGTAAAATTCTAATGTTTTCCTTGATAGTTTGTGAATTTTCTCCTAACATAATCACTCTTCCGCGCAAACGAGCAGCTGATATAACCCGTTCAATTTCAAACCCTGTCTGTTATCCTGGACTTTTCTAATGGTATATTGTAGAGCAAAGTTAAAAATAAGGGTGATAGTGCATTTCCTTGCTTTAGTACGCAGTGAATTGGAAAAGCATCAGACAGAAAATGGCCTATACAGACTCTGCTGTACGTTTCTCTGAAATACATTTTGATTAATTGAACTATAGTTCCTTGGGAATATCAAATTCAATAAGAATATTATATAAAACTTCTCTCTTAACTGAGTCATATGCCTTTTTGATATTTATGAATAATTGTGTACTGTGCCCTTATACTCCCATTTTTCTCCAATATCTGTCGAGTACAAAAATCTTATCAATAGTCGATCTGTTACGCATAAAACCACACTGATAATCCCCAATACTGGTTATAGGTTATAAATTTACTTAAGTTAACTATTAAGTTATTTATTTATCTATTTATATTTAAGTATGGCCACTGGTATTTTGTCATTTTGTAACTATTATTTGTGTTTGTATTATTGGTCTCTCACTAATTAATCTCGACTATTAAATGTGTGTTAAATTAACAAATGAATATATGAATCGATATGTTTGAGCCTTGTGACTAGAGGTGAAAAAGAATGTTATTAAAGCTGGAAATGAGCAAACGACTCTAAAACCAAAAAGTACCATAATACTTTCTATTTAGTTGTCTACGATAAGTGCTTCATGAAGCATGCGTGCTATTTTCTATTTCACGCAACAACGTGGGAAATACTGGCTCTAATTTATACCATACAAAACGAATGGTAAGCGATCTAGGTTAGAGAAATTATAGAGGACTCGGGGTAAGTTGGGTATAGAGAGGTAATTTTGATATAAGTTACAATTTAATGAATAAAACTTACCTAACCTTAAAAAACATGTCAATTTAATATAGGCTTATGTTATCTACTACATTCCATTGTTGCCTATCATGGAGTGTTAAACATTTCTGTTGATCACATTGATACTGCCTTGTTTACCAGTCTATAAAATGACCTTCACTTTCAAAGCAATATTTTTGGGGAAACCAGCTGAGATACAGTAACCAAATTCATGTATGTGTACATTACACATGTTTAGAACATATTTTAATAAATTTAGTTTATTAGGAAATTATAATTTACATACTTGGGGTAATTTGGGTATAAGTTACAATATTTATTGAATATACCTTTATTTCATCTTCAAACACAAGTCAGTTACAGCTACGAATAATGCCGATTCATCAACATTCCAAATTCAGTAGGATGGATGTGTTTTTCATCTAAAACCGCATAAACTTTCAGTTCGGGTAAAATGACATAATATGCCATTTTATCCTAATAGATGATATGCCATTTTACCCTGACTGGTAGTTTTCAACATTTGGAGGAACAGTCAACGCCCACATGGATTTGAAGGTTACAAACTACGTTAAGAATAATCAGAACGAAAGTACTTACATGCCTCATATATAAAAAAATGTGTTTGATTTCTTTCAGTCCATGTAAAATGCCACCAAAGAAATGCCACTCCAAAGTTCGGCAACAAGATTTTCACTAATTTAAGCATAGAAATAAGATTTTTCACGAAAAATCAACGCAATTTATGGAGGTTCCCTGTAACCAATATACGAACATAACCCAGTTCAGAGGAATACTGTCTCGTGTACAAGTATTCAGAAACCTAAGATAAGTCATTTTACCTGAGTATGTCAATTTAGGACAGTTTCCCCTACTCAATTTAACCCATAGATGGGGAAATTTGGGTATAATATGTATTACTGAAGTAAAACATGCTTTAAAGTTTTTATTAAATTAAATTATCCCAACCATAGGTTAGTGTATGTATCTTAGAACAGGATGTAGAGGTTAGGTATGCATTTAAAAATTGTAATTAGACTTAACAAGATAAAAAATTTTCAGCCAATATTTAAGTTCTTGGTAAGGCTTATTTTGTAAATTTGATATATCTTCCATTAAAATCTGGGACAGAAAACAGTTCGGATATGTAGTATTTATCTTTCACCAATCTATAATTTGTGTACATGGATGGCATGATCTGAAACGAAAACTAGGTTAGTTGCCAATTAACCTATAATTATACTCGAATTACCCCATGTTTGTAAATTATAATTTACTAACAATATATTAATGATGTATTGCTAAATTTATTAAATCATGTTCTAAACACGTGTAATTTACACTTGCATAAATTTGGTTACTGTATCACAGCTGGTTCCCCAACAATATTGCTTTGAATGTGATGTATCATTTCATAGACTGGTAAATAAAAAACAGTTTTTTTACCAGGTAGTACCAGTGTGATCTACACAAATTTGTAATACTCAAACATAGGCAATTGTGAAATAGACAATATATATTAAATTCACTTGTGTTTGAAGATTAGGTAAAGTTTTATTCAATAAATATTGTAACTTATACCCAAATTACACCAAGTTTGTAAATTATAATTTTCTAATAAACTAAATTTATTAAAATATGTTCTAAACATGTGTAATGTACACATACATGAATTTGGTTACTGATCACAGCTGGTTCCCCCAAAAATATTGCTTTGAAAGTGATGGGTCATTTTATAGATTGGTAAACAAGAAACAGTTTTTTTTACCAGGCAGTATCAATGTGATCAACACAAATGTTTAACACTCCATGATAGGCAACTATGGAATGTAGCAGATAACATAAGCCTATATTAAATTGACATGTTTTTTAAGGTTAGGTAAGTTTTATTCATTAAATTGTAACTTATACCAAAATTACCTCTCTATACCCAACTTACCCCGAGCCCTCTATAATTTCCAATATGTTATTATTTATGTAATTTCCCTAATCATCAGACATGTCAAACCATAGCTAGAATCTTGCGCAATATTATTTTATATTTACACATATATTATAAACTAACTAGCATATAGAGTTTGAACGTTCTTCATCGCCAGGCAACTCAACGATGTTCCTTGCCGCAGGTTATCATTTTGGGTCCCTCAAGCGCACTCAAGCATCCTACTACGAAAGTGTCTTGAAGTAGTTTATGTCCCGACATGCCACCATCATATGATATATAATACTTCTCGTACACCTGCGTCATGTTTACCTCTATGACTTAAAGGGCTCAGTATTTGCTATATCAGATGTCGAGCTCTTGCGATGGAGGAAGGAATTCGGTTTCCACCACATCTAAAGAGATCCGTTACGCATTAACAGAGTTAAGCATCAGGATTGTCATTACAGGATCACTCAATTATCTTTTTTAGCCATCAACATGATCAAAAATACAAATTTTACTCATTAAATATTATTTCTTCCATTTATTCTTTACTATTATCACCATCACAAATTTCCTGATGCGTAAAGCCTATATTCGACCTATATTAACAGAAAGAATGAAAGGATTTTGTGGAACGTAAATAATCACACTGACGTTGCCACAGAAATGCTTACGTCATGATATCCGAATGCCAGTGTGAAAGTGTGAACGTGTTCATTGCTACACACGAGAGAGGTCCAATACAGAGTCGAAATGATATAATCAGGCTTAGAATCCGGGACACTTTAGCAACCAATGTACGCATAACTTGACTATAGAGTTCCTTGAACATAGTAGACAGACAGACTGCCGCTCAAAGTTGTTGACTGCGTCCTTCCACCATGTTCGTTGGCGTCCTATTCTCGTCCACAGTCCTCCTAGCTGCAACTTGAACTCGTCCCCTCATCTGGTTCTCGGTCGTCCACGGTTTCTCCAGTCAATTCTTGGATCCCACAGTGACGCCGTGTGTGCCCATCTGGTAGGTTGCATTCGTACCACGTGTCCTCCCCAGCACCATTTTATCCTATTATCTAGTGTGACCACGTCCTCTATGCCGCTTCGTCGTCGTACTTCTTCGTTTCTGACTCTGTCCTTCAGACTTATTCCGAGTATTTTCCTTTCCATTCTTCTTTGACATCTTCCTAATTTTAATGCCTGTCTCTTGGTGAGTGACCAGGATTGCGCCCCATACAGAAATACAGGTGCAATGCAGCTGTTGAAGATCTACCTCTTGTTCTGCAATTTCTGGCTCTTGTCCATTAGGATGAAGGACAGACTCCGAAACTTTTTCCATGCTGATGCTATTCGTCTATCGATTTCTTTATTCATGCTGTTCTGAAATGATATGGTCTGGACAAGGTAAATGACAAATTCGATGTTCGCATTGTTGACGATCATCTGCCCTTCTACGTCGTTAGTCAATACTTTGGTTTTTGCTGGTGTTCATTGTTAAGCCTACCGCCATGCTCTCTTCGCACAAATCGTTGAGCATCTCTTCCAATCGTTTTCTGGATTTAGCAAACAGAACAACGTCATCAGCGAAGCGCAGATTGGTCAGTTTTCTTCCGTCAATAGATATGCCGTGCTTGCGACCCCAAACAAGTCTGGCATACCAGTTAATAATTTTTTATTAATTGTCTGTCTCAAGAACAAATCTTCACTTACTTTTCTAATAACGCATTCTGTTTTAATGTAGAACCTAATGTAAAGGTAAGCGTTCACTACATCGTATCGCACTCCTCGTACGAATCGCACGCAACGGATATTTTAAGTGTAGTGCGTTCACTGTAACGGTTCTACCTCGTCGCCTCATCGGATTCCCCTATCAGCTGTTTAAAACATGACGTCGTACGATATTGGCATTGCTGAAAATAGAGAAGTTGAGGTTAGGTCTATTAATTATGACTGTTAGCAAATAAGTATTTGTAACTGCTTCATGCGTCTTAATTGAAGAGGAAGAAACGAAATAAATATTGGTTACATAATATATATGTAAGAAATGACTTGATTATTTTAATGGAAACGCCTCAAATTACAGTATATAATTCTTCGCAATTTTCTACAAGCGAAATAAGTTTTCCGTCTGCCATTTTGGCGCGACACTGAATATGGCACAACATAATAGTAACAGTTGACCAATTAAAATTGATTTATTAAAGAAGACCATGATCGCACGCATCGGAAAAGTTACCCCCGAGAAACGTGGACGTATTTGCCGAGAGGCGATGCGTCCGATACGATGCGTGTAGTGAACGCGGTTACATAACAAATACAGCAAAGATAGTCTTTTTCCGATCCGTGCGATTCGTCCGATGAGTGCGATACGATGTATTGAACGCTTACCTTAAGTTCGTCCCGGACCAGGCGACTAGCAGAGATATTTTTTAACAGTTGGTTATGGAGTGTTTCGTCCCGCACTTAAAATTATCGGTATTATATGTGTGTATCTTTTAGTTGCGTTCCTGGACGGCATCTTCCGAACATCTTGTTTAAATGTACATTTATGTAGAGGGAAATGATCTCCGCGATGTTAGGCGTTACTAGGGCTTAACCCTTTGGTTTCTGGCATACGAATTGAGAATACAGTCGCAGCGCCTGATCGATTTGTGTGCGGGAACACGACACAAACTGTGTTTTGAACATGCCACTCATAAGGGTCACGGACGCGACCTCGGTTGGAGTGCCGTGCTTGCTTCTAATGAGCTCCTGGCTATGGAGTGAACACTCGAATGTGGCGTCACCGGCCAATGATGGGCCGATGATTGATTGCGAAGACAGGGAAACCTGCAGGGACACACTCCAAGCAGCTTGCGCACAACTTTCTGACTCAAACGTCGAAAGCATCATGTTCAGAATCCCTCTTAGAATTATTACTATTATTATTATTATTATTATTATTATTATTATTATTATTATTATTATTATTATTATTAGCTCTGAAAGGATGGAAGATGAAATGTAGGCATACGGGCACTGTTGCCAACATATCGCCATACAATCTCGCTAACTTTTCAACAAAAAGTAGTTAAATCTCTCCAAAGTTTGTTAAAAATCCCCAGAAATGTCGCTAAAAATTAATAATAAATATCACAAAATAAAAATAGGAAAAACATACATGTGCGGAGAAAAACATCATTTCCTCGTCATCACCCTCTTATGCGAGTCTGGTTGTGTTGTTGACGGCTGTGATGTTGAGGTGAAAGGTGTGAATACACTACACTTGATCCAATCATTGACACTATACTTTCTGGCAAATTGTAAGTGTGGAAATTTCCGTCCAAGTGTTTGACCACAATTTTTTTGTGAAATTTAGCACTTTTTAAATCTTATATATTAAAATTTATTAAAACCAGCAAAAACTACTGTCTCGTTTGCATCACACGAATTGTAGGCACAAAATTCCAAAACTCAATTGTTTAGGGTCGGTTCGGAGTGGAAAATCTCCGCGTTGCGGGGAAGAACCAAGAATTAGCTGGCGCTCGCGACTCGTCACGTGTCAATCAAAGTTGCCATCGTTTACGGGTATTGGAGGAGTAGCATTGAGAGAGAGACCTAACCCGTGAGAATCATTGAATCAGCATCTTTCACAACTGATCACTGATCACGAATATGATTGAGATCAGGGCATTCACGTATGAAGCATTAGACGACTCAGTCATGCACCCATGCTTCTTCTAAAACTAAGAAGTGCATGATTTCAGCTGGATGTTTTAACTTAAAAGAAAGGAAAAAGTGGAAGAATATAAAAATCAGCAGAAAAGTCGCTAATCGTATTTTACAACATTTGTCGCCATATATACTCTACAATTTGCTGATGATCAAATTATACTAGCAGAAGACTATGATGATACTGAATACATGAGCAGAAAACTCATTGAAGAATATGAAAAATCTGGATTAAAATTTGATTTTGAAAAATCTCATTATATGGTTATTGGGGAAAAGAAACAAAATCTGATAATTGAAAATAAAGGTGTTATTTAATATAGTAATAAAAACAAATATTTAGGTTTTACAATCACAGATGATGGAAGGAACCATGTAGAAAAGAAAGAACGTTTGAAGAAAGAAAAATATGCAATATCCACTCTTAATCAAGTATTATGGGATAATAAAATCAGAATTGAAAGTAAACATAACATTTAAACATCAATTGCGAGAAGTACAACTTTATATGGGGCAGAAACTTGGCAATTGCAAAACGCATTCAAAAATAAAGTTTTGGCCTTAGAAATGAATTATTGGAGACGATCATCAGGCATTTCAAGAAGAGATAAAATTAGAAACGATATAATCAGAGAGAAAATTAAAGTTAAGAATCATATTGTTGAGGATATTTTCACAAAACAACTAATATAGTATGGGCATATGATACGAATGAATACGGAAAGATTACCAAAGTTGGCATATGATTGTATTGTAATGTATTTATTAACATTCCATGGTATTCATACATGCTTACAGCTAGAATATGGAACAAGTCAAAAAACTTAATACTATTATAAAATCTTAATTTATAGTCACAGTCTAGATAAAATATATACAGATGAGATTTACAATATAGTCTACTAGTACAACACATAGTTTTAGTATCAATTTCATGAAATGTTATTGAATGTCATAAATTCACTTACAGAATAGAAGGCGTGAGAAATTAGGTACTTCTTTAATTTGGCCCTAAATAATTTTATGTTTTGAGTTTCATTTTTTATATCGATAGGGAGGCTATTAAAAATTTTAACTGCCATATAACGCACTCCTTTTTGATAGCACGATAGACTTGCCGATGGAGTATGAAAGTCATTTTTTGACGTGTATCTATGCTATGAACTGTTGAATTAGTTACAAAGTTTTCACGATTACATACGAGGAAGACTATTAATGAAAAGATATACTGACAAGCCATAGGCATTATATGTAGTTTTTTGAAAATAGTCCTACACAATTCCCTAGATTTGACACCTACTATTATTCTAATTACTCTTTTTTGTAATAGAAATATATTGTTACTATCTGTGAAATTTCCCCAGAATATTATTCCAAAACTCATTACCGAGTGGAAGTATGCAAAGTGTATTGTTTTTAAGGTATTGATATTTACTATCTTTTGCATAGATCTAATAGCAAAACAAGCTGAATTTAGTTTGGGGTAATTTCTTTAATATGATTTTTCCAATTTAACACATTATCGATTTTAAGCCAAGAAATTGGGTTGTTGTTGTTTCTAATAGGGATCTATTGTTAATTATTGCGCTAGAAATTTGCGACGTTGAATTTGGACAGGATTTAAATTGAATTATGTTAGTTTTGTTACAATTTAATACTAATTTATTGACTGAGAACCAGTCACATATTTTGAAGAGAATTTCCTCTGTTGAAGATTGGAATGTGTTGGAGTTATTGGCTGTAATTACTATACTTGTGTCATCTGCAAATAATATGGGATGACCTACATCTTTTATAAGGGGGCAAGATCATTTATAAAGACTAGAAAAAGTAGGGGACCTAATATTGATCCTTGAGGAATTCCATTATTAATAGTTCCCCATATCGATGTAGATTTCATAGTTGTATTGATTTCAACTTTCTGTTTCCTATCTATGAGATATGAGTGAAACCACTGGTGTGCAACACCTTTAATTCCATAATAATCTAATTTATCTAGCAGCATTTTTGATTTATACAGTCAAATGCTTTGGATAAATCACAGAAAATCCCTCCAACTTTTAATTTTTTATTTACTGCCTCCAGAATTTTGTCAGTTAAACTAAATGTTGCATTTTCTGTGCCTTTATTTTTCCTAAATCCAAATTGTTGTGGGACTAAAATGTTGTATCTTTCTAGATGATGATATAATCTTTTATACATTACTTTTCAAAGATTTTGGAGAAGACTGGTAGAAGTGATATGGGTCTGTAATTTTCTGGAGACGTTGTTTCTCCTTTTTGAAGATAGGAATAACCACTGAATATTTTAATCTCTCGGGAAATATACCATTGAACATTGAATAGTTACATAAATAACTTAATGGCCCAGCTATAATATGTGAACTCGCTTTTAATATTTTGCTTGTTATTTCATCATACCCTGAGGAGTTTTTTGACTTTAGATTTTTAATAATTGCAATTATTTCTTGTTTGTTTGTTGGAAATATTTGAATATTTGGGAATTTTGTCGGAAAATATTGTGTTAAAGAATCTAAACTGTTAGTAACATTATCTTGGGGATGTTGAGGTTATCAGTTATTGTAAGAAAATATTTGTTAAATATGTTTGCAATTTCATTTGGGTCTGACGTTTTTGTATTGTTAGATATAAGGGTATAGTTTGTTACTTTACTTTTTGATCGTCCACTTTCTTTTTAATTATGTTCCAAGTTGTTTTGATTTTATTATCAGAGTTTTGTATTGTTGTATTATAGTGTAATTCTTTAGCTTTTTGAATTACTTTGTGTAATATTTTTGAATAATTTTTATAGTGTTGCTTTAAGTTTGTATCATTACTATTTCTGCTCTGTATGTATAATGATCTCTTGGTTTTGCATGAGATTTTAATACCTTGCGTAATCCATCTATTGTTACATATTGTTTCATTTTTATACTTTACAGGAAAACTGGATTCAAAATATTTAGAAATGTTTTATGAAACTCGTTGAATTTACTGTTCATATCACTTTGACTGTATACTGATTCCCATGTTTCATTTTTAAGATTTATTTCAAAATCATTTAATGATTCCCTGTTTATATTTCTGAATCTCACTTTAGTTGGTTTTTTTGATGATGTGTTAATATTTATACTTAGGAGTTGAGCATCGTGATCCGAAAGACCATTAGTTATTGGGGTTGTTTGAGATATACCTATTTTTTCTTTTCCGATGAATATGTTGTCTATTGCAGTAGCTGAATCCCCTTGTATTCTGGTCGGAAAGTTTACTGTGTAAATTAAATTGAAAGGTGCTAGCAATGAATTTTGTTGATCTTTCCTATTGCTTTCTGTTAGATAATCGACATTGATGTCTCCGCAAATAATGCATTCACGTTTCAGTTTCTGTAAGTATTCTAGTGCCTTTTCCAATAAATGAATAAAATTTTCGTAGTCTCCAGATGGTGCTCTGTATAGACATATTATAATGAAATTATATGTTTCATTTTCTAATTCAACAGCACAAATTTCTAAATCCCTGTCTTTGCAAAAATGTGAAAGATCAATATTTTTGAATTTAAGTTCAGATTTGAGAAATACACTCACGCCCCCATCCTCAAGAGTTTGTCTGCAGTAACTAGCACCTAATTTATATCCTTCCGGTGAGAGAGACAATATTTCCTGTTGTTTCATATGGTGTTCGGTAATACATAGCACATTCGGATTTAAATGTTCGGAAACTAAGGATGCAAGGAGTTCATCAGTCTTATTACTTATACTTCTTATATTCTGATGGAATACACTGAATGTTGATTGTATTACGATTTGATGATTCTGTTTATTATTATTATTGTTGTTATTTTGACTTTTTTATTTACCCTAAAAAGGACAAGCCCTATGAAGGACCCCATCAAGAACAATAAAAAGAGGAGGACCTATGACAACATGGAAAAAAGGGAATTCTGGAAGCTATGGAAAGAAGACAATTAGGAGAAGACCTATGGAGAGATGGAGGGGAGTGGTATCTTGCAGTGCGATACATTTATCAGTGGCTGTAAATTAATATTTGGCTGTCAAAAATGTCAAAAGACATTGTAAACTGACTAATAAAAAATTATTATTATTATTATTATTATTATTATTATTATTATTAATATTATTATTAATTTCAGTGATCAAGAGTAATGATGCAATTGTTAAGATGTGATGAGAACTGTTGTGTGTTTTTCCAATAAACAGAAAAAAAATATATCGCCCTTGATAATACAGGACATTGTGGCAGCGGTGAAACGAATTCAAAATATATATAACGGTAATTAATATAATTTACAATCAATACGATGGCAGAATGAAACGATTCAAAATCCACTGTCCCAAAATTTGAGAAAGGAGTTGAATAGTCCAGCTGGAGACAAATATTTGAAACGTACCGTCTTGTATCAGGCTTTGATGGAAAACAGGAAAAGGCAAATAAATATATTACTATAAGCTAAGGACAAGCTAATGAAAGATTCTAAACATTTAAACTATTTAAAACCCAAATTTTATGATAAAGTTATTAAAGCTTTTGAATGACATTTTCTTCCGAGACGTCATGTGATTTATGACAGAGCAATTTTCAATAGAATATAGCCTATTGAATATATTTCTTGTGTCTTCCTTTACTTGTTTGTCCCACCAAATTGAATTGAAACAAAATAATACAGGGTGAAAGTGAAATAACCCTACAAATTGAAAGAGACGATAGGGTACACTTAAATGAATAGAAAACCTATATTACGTTTTGTGATTAAATGCACGGTTAATTATAAAATTAAATTGGAAGTTTCAGCAGTGTGGCAACATCTTTCCTCTCGTAATACAGATGTTGAACTACCTCCCATTTTCCTCTATTGCTACAGTGCTTGAAACTGATCGCATCATGCAGTGGCATCAAATTAGTGCTTTTAAATTAAATAACGCGAAAACCGTCCGCGCTATTGATATACAACAGAGGACTAAATTATTCTTTATTAGATTTTCTGTAGATATGGACAAAAATCACGATCCTACTCGCAATAGAGAAAAAGAGAGTATTAAACATTTGGGGAAAAACATTTTTTTTCTCAGAAAACTATGGACTTTCCACCAATATGGTATTACACTTTTTTGTTACAATAAGAGCTATTCGCTTTGAAAATCTGCAGGGATATTTTACTCCATTCTGTATATTTTTGCTGTTATTTCACACTGTGCTTTACTTTTTTCAGTTTTATTTATCATTGCATACATACATACATTACATACATATTTTCAAAGAAATAATACGTACTTGAACCGGATGTCACGTGTACGGTTTCTCGAAAAAACAAAACGTTATTTATATTAATGGTTATTAGAGAAGAAATATTCGCTCCGGCGTCGGGGATCGAACCCGAGTCCTTGGTTCTACGTACCAAGCGCTCTAAACACTGAGCTACGCCGAAGCTCAATCCACAGCATTGGATCGAATTCCCCTCCTCTAATGTTTTTCCTTTTGTGGCCTTACTCCATGTTCGACATAGGCCTATATGTTGACATTATATTAAGCCAACTGCCATTATACAAGGAGCGCATTCAAATTCGTCTTACAATTTGGAAAAAGCTCGGAGAAAACACAATCCGATGATCAGCTCATGCCGGAATGAAATGCACGTCCAAGTGCAGCTACGGATCAGCAAACAAACGCGCTACCGCTGAGTAATATCTGCTTCTCGTAAATATAAAACTATTAGAAATCATTAAACTTATATTATATAATTCTCATAATTACATAAAGGTATTCAGTATGTTAAAGTCGTATTGAAGTGATTAAAAATATAATACATAAATAAATTTAGCTTCCCTTATGAAAAGGTTGCCAGATTTGACAAAGCGTATTACATATAATTTGGAAACACACCTAAAAGGTAAAATGATACACATTAGAAACGGTTAGGTAATCAGATTTGCAAAATGTCAGAAAAATTTATACCTAAGTAGCGTTTGTGCTCATTTGCAGTTAAGAAAGGGGGGATATTATCAGATAGGTTAGAATGATTTGAATGCCGCGAGAAAAATAATAATACGGAGTGATTGGCATTGATATCTAAACCACAACAGCCATCGGTTAAGATAACTTGAAATTTCCATTATCACTCCCATACAAATGATTTCTCAATATCTGAATCGATCCTTTGAGGGCACTAATGGCTATTTCCTTCACAATGCTGTGTGTTAGGCCCAGGTTTTTACATTTGTTGGCAAAGAAGGAGGGTATGGTACCTCGTGCTCCCACCATCAGACCTATTACATCAATGTGGGACAGGCTATATTTATCTTTATAGAACGGGATTGTTGGTTCATAGATCCGTTTCTTTTCACTGTCCACCTCATGCGGTTGATCTGCATGTGTCTCAAAACTGATGGTGGGATCGAGAATGTATGCCGAGTTTTTCTTAATGGCTATGATATCAATTCGCCGAACACTTCCTTGTGTGGCTAGTCCCTGCACCTCTTGATGGACTGTAAACCCTACTTCCTTCAGTGCCTCGGCCAGCATAGAACGGACAGCATGGTGACGGATGTTGCGAAGGGCCTCACTATAGGGGCAGAAGCCAAGGATATGGGGAAGAGTTTCAATCTCGCTGAGACAGCGCCTACAGCGGATACCATCCCGACTTCTACCCGGTACAGCTCGGACCGGAGCGACATAGCCTACCATTTTAAGGGCGTCTATCCATTCCGAGAGGGTTAGACCTTTGTGATTTCTTATCCAGCTGTTTGCTGGGGGGAACTCTTTGTTAAGAATCACTCCTTTACCCTTTTGTTGCAATGTACACCAATTTTCAAATTCTTTGTCTCTTAAAGCGTCTCTAACTTTTCGAGAGTCCACAAAATGTTCATGATTATTTAAAAAAGAATTAGCAGGAGTTAATTTAAGGCTCTTTAAACATATTTTACTCTCCTCGATCAGGTCCCTAGTGGAAGTAATGTAAGGATCATTAGTTTTGTGTAATACCCTTAAGCCGTTAATGTGTTGTAGCGCGGATTCCCAGCGTACCCTAAAAAGACCAAGACCTTTATATTTACGATGTGTATATATCATAGAATCGGGTGTGTCAGCTGGTAGTTGCAAAATTTCTTTAAGAGTGCTTTTAATAATTTTATCAGCGTTATCTAAAAAAGTATTGGGTATTGTTTTCAAGGGCATTGTCTGAAATGTGTAGATTAATGATGGGCAAATTGAGGAATTTAATATACAAAACTTTTGATCAGGATGTAATAAAGGCGACGAAATTAGCAAATCTAATCTAGTTTTCAGGTCGTTTAAAACGGTTTGGGAATCGAATATACAAACGTCAGAAAAATTAACACCTAAGTAGCGTACATGCTCATTTGCAGTTAAGCATGTAACAGTAGTGTCATCAGAAATGTTTAGTTGATTTGGATGCAATTTACCGCGAGAAATATTAATAGCTACAGATTTATTTACATTTATATCTAAACCAATAGCTTTGAAACGATCAATAGCCATCCTTGTGAGTTCTAAAGCAGAGTTTTTGTTTTTAGCTATGATAACAGTATCATCTGCAAAACCAAATACAGTAATAGGTTTTAAACCTGAAACAAGATTGAAACCGTATTCGGCAGCGATCGAGTCTTCTGACAATTCATTAAGGATGTGGTCAGTACATAGATTGTATAATGCGGGTGAAAGGGGCGATCCTTGCATAACTCCTTTTCGTAAATCTATGGGATTAGTTTTTTTATGATTGATTTCTACTCTAGTGGAATTATTTAGTTGAAGATTCAAAATTAACGTTTTCAACAAGCTTGGAATAAGCAAGCTATCTAATGTGTTTGATAGGTGCAAGTGCCCGATATTATCGAATGCCTTACTAATGTCAAGGAAAACGAGAGTTGCATCACATTTTTTAGATTTTGCGGACATTAAAATGGACCTGAGAAGGGATGTATTAACTATTGTTCCTGGAGAATGTGTAAATCCCCTCTGATGAGGATTGAATTTTATGTATTCTCGAAGGCGTTTATCGAGGACGCGTTCAATTACACTACGTAACACGGAACAAATAGTAATTTAGTAATAATAAAACACGTATGAAGTACTAATGCAAGACTTCGAATAACTAACAAGTTTATAATTGATTCAATCAACATCTAATTTCATTACTCGAAAATGCTAAAATCAGAACTAAGAATTATGAATATTTAATTGGTATATAATATTAATTAAGTATATAAAAAGTGACGGGGAATCACACAATGTCATTATCCGAATACATATTTGTTCTACTATTTTCTATTTTGTTATTTTTGGTCATTAGGGACTTTTTTATTATTAAATATTTTGTATTATATTTGATTTGTGGTTATTAAGGATGTTATTGAGTTGCTTGTTACTTAACGTTTGTAGCTTATTCACTTATAAGTTTACTACACTCGACAGATGGCAGCACGCGTACGCTTTGGCACATGCAGCATCTGTCGAATACTTTTTGAACTTCGTTTTACGCTGAAATTGTGATATTTTTCATTAATTGTACGTCGAACGGAGACGCATTCACGTTAAAAGTTAATTTATAAAATACAAATTTCGTTTGGGTTGGTGAATTTTATACAGCACTTCAAATGCTAAACACCTAAATGGCGATAAAGTAAGAAAAAGATTTGAGAGGAAAAGTAACATTGTTGACGGTACTTTTTGTCCAGTGCTTTTAATGTAGAAATGGTTAAGTTTGGTTCAAATTATTATTTCACTATTGCCTTTGCATACCTATTTAAATTATTCACGGAATTTCACGTCTCATCAATTGTTTTCCCTGTCAGAGATTTGTACTCGCAAATAATGTATGATGGAACATTCTCGTCTACCGAGGAAGAAAATACATTACAATTGTGAGTTTTAACCTGACTTATTATTCTATTGTTACGAAAATGAAAGAGCAAAACACGATAATCTTTTTTTAAAGTAATATCAAAGATAATGCAGAGAGATGAGTTGAGGACGATATTTTAAAGAGCGCGATTAATTCTGTTCTGATATAAATGAACTAAAACCGCGCACATTTATCCGTGTTGAGTAACGGACTAGCGTAATGCTACTTTCAAGCATTCCCTTTGTGATTGTGAGCCAAGTCACTCTGTATTATTTTACGCGTGAATTTTATGTAGTGAATGCTGTAATCTTCCGACTCGTGAAATGAAATGTGCCAGGATGATGTTATACTCTGACATCATGAGACAAAGAGAATACTGTGTGTACAATTGTATGCACTCATATAAAAACTAAGGTGCGATCACATTTTCATATTATGAGTAGCCTATTTTAATTAACTTATTTATACACACACTTCCCACGACACCATGGACGGAATAGTTATGTAGTGGATTATTTTGTATCTAAGCCTTTTTGTTGTGGATATTATACAGGGTGATTCAGAGGAGTTACCGTACTTGCGGAGCTTATTTCCGAAGACATTCTGAGCAAAAAATGTGACAAACTTGGGCGCTGTTCCCAGTATTTGCAGAGTTACACTAATTTGAAATCGTTTGTTAAATACCTTTTTTCAGTTTGAAAGGTAAAAGAATATTACAAATAGAGAATGAATTATTCAGAAGTAGTATTTCTTTAGTTGGCTAGTATTCTGAAGCTATAAATATGTTGTGAATTACTTAGTTGCTTCGCATGGAACTTCCCGGCCTAGGTCGAAGACGTTTAAATGTGTTTAAATGCGACAGGCTCATGTCAGTAGATTTACTGGCATGTAAAAGAACTCCTTCAGAACAAAGTTCCTGCACACCGGCGACGCTGACATAACCTTTGCACTTGCAAGCGTCGTTAAATAAACCATAATTTAAAAGAAACTATGCACTTATCACAATTGTTACAAATCATACCACTTCTAGCGACTTGATTATTTACACTTCAGTTTTTCACCCTAATGCACAGTCTTAAAGAGTTTACAAGAGTGGCGTGATTTGTAACAATTGTTGTGATAAGTGCATAAGAATAATCTAATTTTGTATTTAAAAATTGTAAATAAAAGTACTGTTACTACGACCAATAGAGATTCTTTCTGCGAACTTAGAAGATTCATAACTCTAAAGAAGTAGTTTGAGGTATGGGCCCTGCAATTTGTCGCCATTGTGGAAAATTAAAAAAAAAATGAAGAGACCGGTTCCTTGGCTGATAATTAAAGATAAGAATTTACTCACAGAAATTACAAGACTAGGTACGCATAGAATGTTCGTTGTTGAAAGAGATAGTGAGCGTACCTAGCAATACAGGTGCATGTTAGAGAACTCTGCCGTGGCATAAGCAGGGTGAGATTGTAGCTTTAAGTGGTTAACAATCAACGAATCGCAGTACAATTTAAACAAACCAATTGCCGGAGCACAACGCTGAACTCCACGCACGAGAAACGTATCTCCTTTCAATTGCTGCGATACACAACGCATTTCAGTTGTAACCTAGCCATTCCTCAGGCTTCACGTCTATCGTCATGTTGTGGTATAAATCCCTACCTTTACTGATAAGAAACGCTGTGGTAAACAAAAGTTCTAAAAAAGTAATGTCAGTGCTGCGTTGGTTTTATAAGAATTTCAAGCAATTAGTCAAAGTTCAGAACATTAGACATGCAGTGTGCATGTAGTTGCTAGGCGACAGCAAATGGGCTACTCAACTAAGTGGCGTATTCTCAAAAATTGGTTTATACCTAAATAATATGCATTCTTTCATGAATAAAGAGGCTTCCTCATAGATCCGACGGTGAGATTTAAAATAGATGTGGACCAGGTGAAAGATTAGATTTTAGATTAGATTAGATTAGATTAGATTTATTTATTTAACCTGGTAGAGATAAGGCCGTCAGGCCTTCTCTGCCCCTCTACCAGGGATTACAACTATAATATGAACAATAAGATTACAATTAATATTAAATTTACAATTACAATTACAATAAAAATTAAAGTACGACAAGAATACCTGATTAATGAAAGCTAGACATTTTATCATAGAAGTTAAGAACAAAGAATATTTTTGTATTTACTAAATTACAAATTAAACCTACAATAACAAAATTCTATAGTGATGCCGGATATTGAGATATTTTGTGGTAGATTAAAAGAACTATTTACAAGAAACCATGTCTAAACGAGTCTCAATTACTGGTGCCTAGTAAGTTTGCGTTTGAATTGAATTTTATTTCGACAGTCCCTGATGCTAGTAGGTAACGAATTCCAGAGTATTGGCAGGGCTATTGTGAAAGAGGATGAGTATGAGAGGTGCGATGGGATGGTATTGTTAGTATTGTTTCATGGCGAGAGCGTGTGTTCAGATTGTGGTGGGAAGAAAGGTAAGTGAAGCGAGACGACAGGTACGAAGGAATAGAAGAGTTCAAGATTTCGAAGAGAAAGAGAAGTGAATGTAAATTTCTTTTCTTATCTAGTTTAAGCCAACCTATTGCTTCCAGGGATGGGGTAATATGATCATATTTACGAACATTGCTTACAAAACGTACACACAAATTATGAGCACGTTGAAGTTTCATTTTGTTGTCGCTGGAAAGGTCAGTCAGTAAAATGTCAGCATAGTCAAAATAGGGAAATACAAGGGTCTGCACAAGGGACTTTTTAAGCAAGAGGGAAGATGAACATTTATCCTTTTTAGCACATGAATAATAGAATATACTTTTCTGCAGGTTTCTGTGATTTGCATGTCCCAGTTGAGATTATTATCCATGTGAATGCCAAGATTTTTTACTGAAGAACTGAAAGGGATATGCACTGTACTTACTTTAACGGGGGAAATGTCGAGGTGCTTTACAGCGTCGGTTTGCCGTTTGTGTCCTAATATGATTGCTTGTGTCTTTCCAGGGTTGATATTAAGATGGAATTTCTTTGTCCATGTCACAATCGAGTCAATGTCTTTGTTCAATTTATCTATAGCGTCATTTATTCGATCTAAGCGGGAAGAGATGTAGCATTGAAGGTCGTCAGCATACAAGTGATAGTTACAATGCCTTACATGAGATGTAACATCACTGACACGTGAACAACAATGGTCCAGTGTTGAACCCTGTGGTATACCGGATGTTATGTTAAACCAGGAAGAGCTTCGATTCCCGGATACAACACATTGTTGTCTTTCCGTAAGTAGGATTCGAACCAACTCACAGCAGTCTCTGACAAATGCAGATTTCTCAATTTATGGGTGAGCAGGTCGAAATTTACAGAGTTGAAAGCTTTGCTAAGGCCAAGAAGTGTTAGTATTGTTACTTTATTAGAGTCGATTGCTTCACGAATGTCTTCTGTCACTTTAAGTAGAGCAGTGCTTGTGTTGTGTCCAGCTCTGAAACCTGACTGATACTCGTCGAATAGTTTGTGTTCGTTCATGTAGTTAGTAATTTGTCTGTGTACGATTCTTTCCAGTGCTTTTGATATGGCTGGCAGGATACTGATTGGTCTATAGTCGTTCGGGTCGGTGGGAACTTTGACTTTTGGAAGAGGAAGAACGAAAGCTTGCTTCCATATTTTAGGGAAAGTTGAAGTGATTAAGGAACTATTGAATATGTGTGCAATTGTAGGTATTACTATGTCTTGTATTTTCTGTATGAGTAATATGCTAATGTTGTCTGGCCCTTGAGCTTTCGTCTTGATGCGTCGGATGGCTTTCATTACGTCAATAGGAGTGACGTCAGTAAAATAGAATTTGTCTCGAGTTGGGGGAGCTGAGTCAGGCAAAACTGTGTCTTGTTTCGTTGTGTTGTTTAAGGTCGGGTCCTTTACAAAGTGTTCGTTCAATCGGTCAAGTGAAAGCTGTTGACTTCGAAAAAAAAAAATACATATATGAACCAATGATACCATAATTCCAATAAAGATATATTATTGATATAATTTGTCCGTCATTGAGTTGATTGCAAGCCGTGGCACGATTCCAAGACAGTTTTTAAATTTTAGTGAAAATTTTGCCATTCCAAAGCAAATTTGTTTGGAAGAAGTCCTTCTTGCTTTGAAAGATTCTATTGAAATTTGAAACAAACATTTGTACAGTATGAAATGAAGACCATAATATATAATCCTATTATCATAATTTTTCTCGTACTATCATGTATTATCAAATTGGACCTTTCTTACTGCTACAACTATTGTATCAAGAAATTTAAGGAGTTAGGTACAGCTTACAGCAGTAACATTTTTAGAAATATTTAACATTTTTTCCCTCCATTACTGTATCTTGTACAATAATGAAAATTGGTATATGTAAAATACTGTCCTTCTGCTATCTGAAAAAAAATATTTTTACGATCCAAAAAAAATTATTTATATATATTTTTTTCCAAAATTCAAAGTGGTGGGCAGTTCACTGTGCATTGGTGAAGCGTTTCCCTCATAACTCACAAACTTGTTAACTTTTTCATGTGCTCTCTCTTTTATTTTATTGCTGAAATTCATGTTTACAATATCATGCGCTTTCAACTACATTCTTAATAAATAATAATTTTTTTTATTTTGTGTTCGAAGAAAATACTGATATTTGACATTTTAAGATGAATTATCAGTCTACTTATCAAAGACAGAGAAGTGATCTTCCATCATATTGTAGATATGACATGCATAAATACATACACAAAATGTCATAACAGAATGTTGGATAGTTTTTTAGTTATGTGATAAACGCTTCATCACTGCACAGTGAACTGAATTTTGGAAAAAAAAAAATGTAAATCAATTTTTTTAAATCGTAAAAATATTTTTTCCATATAGCAGGACGACAGTGTTTTACACATACTAATTTTCATTATCGTACAAGGTACAGTAATGGAGAAAAAAAGTTGAATATTTCCAAAATGTTACTGCTGTAAACTGTACCTAACTCCTTAAATTTGTCTTTTATCTGCTATGGCAGAATGAATGTTAAAATTATTTTTCCGTAAAATTACTCGTACTTCTTAACAAACTCAGAGGACCTTAAAATATTTCGTGAATTTATGATAACCTTATACTGTTACTGCTTTTTGGAGCGGAATAATTCTAACATTAGTGTGTGTTAGATGCAATGCTTTATAATCCTTATATCCTCTAACTGTTATATGCAAACAATTCTAGTTTAGAACCGCACGAACCGAGGCAGCTGTTTGCAATTAATTTTCATATTGTGCTGTGCTTTGGTGCGGAGTTTACTGGCATATTTGCCTCTGGAAAGAAAATTAGTGAATGCAATGGAAATAGAAAAAATAAAAGAATGATATGTATTAGAATAAAAATCTCTTTAATAAACAGAACGGAATACCCTATTTCATATATTAGTTTTCTGAAGAAAAGATGGATAACGTATCTCTGAATGTTTCAAACTGTGATGGGATGAACCGTAAGTAATGTCATTAAATTCAGGGGTTTATTCTTTGAGATATTTCAAACAAAAATGTTTAATACAATTTTCCTGGTTTTTGCTTTCTTTTGGAGATAAAAAGTTTTTTGTATTAAACATTTCATAGCATGATTTGACGCAGACTATCTGCATGGAAATCCATTGGTTTGATTTATATATATATGCTCAGTCAATTTCATAGCATGTTTTAGGAAAGCCATTGGTTTGATTTCCAATATGCTCAGTCAATTTAAGAGAGCAGTGCATTACGACAATAAGTTACTGAACTAATTTTAGTTTTGTCCTTTAAATGTGCAGAAATTTGGTCCGAGCAAATGTATATTTTCGTTCTGAAGAGGAATTTTACAATGTTACATTTATTCGGATCAAATTTCTGTACATTTAAAGGACAAAACTAAAATTCATTCAATCATTTATTACCATAATACACTGCTCTCTTGAACTGACTGGGCATATTGGGAATTCAATCAATGGCTTTCCCAAACCACGCTATGAAATGTTTCATATAAAACAATTTTTATCTCGAAAAGGAAGCAAAAACGAGGAAAATTGTATTAAACTGTTTTGTTTTTAATATATCTAAGAATAACCCTCTAAAATGAAAGACATTACATACAGTTCAAGCTGTGTAATTCACCATTTGTGAATAGTAACTTTATTAAAACCAAATAGCAGATAAACAACAAACTAGATCATTAGCAACCAATGCCTTGACAATTTATACAAGATATTGCACGGATCAAATTTGAGCCATTTTACCATAGATAAGGACCAACTCCGAATAAGAATCACGTCTCGCCTTAGGGTCTTTATGTTAGCCGCTGGTTTATGGGGAACAAGTTGCATCTGGCTGGTCATGTTAACTTTGTTCCTTTTTTTTTTTATAAAATGATGGGAAATGAGAAGAAATGTAGAGTGAATATGGAAATGTTGATGCAATGACATTTTTAACTTGAGGGTAAGGAAAGAATTCCGGGGAAACTATCAATCTCTGATCTTGTCCATTACAAATATTACCTCAGACAGCGCTAGTGACTGAATCTAATTTCGCCCTCAATCTGGCACTAAGCTAGCGGAGGGAATAACCAACTACTTATTTTAGGTCTCTTTAGAGGCGGGATTTCTTCAACTGTTTCCAAGATTGATTTCGGTCAGCAAATTGTACTTGCGTGTTATCGGACTGTTACGAGTTCTATGAAATGCAGATTAGCGTAGGTTAGGCACAACTCCTGTTGATAACACAAATTTCAGTTGGAATACACCTGTGCACAAAATTTGCATTATGAATTCGGTAAATGTATATGTTTACCTTCAATACTTGCACATATCAAATAAGATTATATCTATCAATTTCTCAAGAGTAGGAAAATATATACTGCTGAACAAAACAGGAACTAATCTCGAGTTGAAATGGACCAGATCTTTGAAAGCAACAAAACAAATTCTGTTCTGTTTCAGGGACACAAATGAAGAGTGGTCTATGATCAGTAAGATTGAGATAAGGTAGCTGTATCAGGACAGGCATTCCTTGGTCAGTGCGTTTTGTTTACAAACATTCTATTTGTCGCGTGTTCCCCAGCCTACAGTAGTGACGACGTATATTCAGTACCTATCGGATGTACTGTCCATTCACTGATGTTTTAGCTCGGGATGGGAAGCAGTCTTCCCAACAGGTAGAGTTTTAGCTATACCCCAATTCACATTATAACAGATTGATGACTGCTATGGGCTTTGAAGGCAACAATTTTATCAATTTCACTATGCTGCCATCTAGCGACAGTACAAGAAGTCACGTTGTACTCCCATTTGAATTGCATGGAGCAACTGTACTTCCATCTAGCGATCGTTACTAATCGACAGTGGCGATCCTGGTGGTTGCTCTCTTCTACATCGTACCGTTTTTAACATGGGGATGCCCGATCTGTTATATATATATATATATATATATATATATATATATATATATATATATGATATTACGTAAAAACCACGTACGAGTCGCTGAACTGAAAACTGTAAACTGAAGCACTGGTAATCCCGACGACTGTCCCAGCTGTTGAGCATTGTCCAGGAATGGAGCAAGCATGCGTGGCAAATGCAGTCCATTGCTTGACCTTGATCCGACACTTCGAATTGCATTGACAATAGTGGAAGAGGGTTGTGTTTACTTAGTCTGAACCAAGTGAAAGGCTCTATCCTATACAGCTATACAGCCTATCTTTATACAGCTACTTTATCCGAACCTTAATGATAAGTAATTAATGAAATATATAAAACATATTTTCCATTCATATGAAGCGACATTCGGAAATTAGTCCCAGCTGAACAAATTTTTCACTATGGGTCAGTTAAAGTGTATCCTATGTGTCTATTATCTCTTTAATATTGCAGAACTCTTCATTACAAATGAAAGGATAGATCGCACAGGAGTGTAACGTCCAACGTTTTTGAGCGGCGTATCGTCATCATCAGAGAAGGCAGCAAGAGAGAATCTATCTATTGGATCTATTTTCTAGCCTTTTCTGTTGGAGGAGACAATACCTAAGCCTGAAGCGACGGACATTAGAGGAGAAGGTGAAAATATGGGCTAGAAGTGATAATATAGGCTATCTAGTTTTTTTACTATACAGTATATGATGTTGTTAACTAGCGAAAAAGCTCTAAAAGTACATCTCATGTCCATCAGTCTGCGTGCACAAAGAGACAAATCAGTTGCTTTTGTGGTGTGGATGTGGTGTGTCCTTTGTCTTTTTCATCAATTTCAGAGTTTTTACAGGATTGTTTCAATTTTATTGAAAGAAATATATTTCGTGTTTAGAAATCACGCTTGATGTGTTGCGC
Source organism: Periplaneta americana (assembly GCA_025594305.2). Taxonomy (NCBI): domain Eukaryota; kingdom Metazoa; phylum Arthropoda; class Insecta; order Blattodea; family Blattidae; genus Periplaneta; species Periplaneta americana. Next base: position 42,671,277 of record JAJSOF020000027.1, on the reverse strand, counting down.
TGATTAAGAATAGCTCTATCACATGGCATAAGAGTGATATTTATTTAGGACAATAATTGCCATACATAATCTTAGAAACCTTCATGAGTCGATGCTGCTAATATGGGCTACCGCTGTGTCAAGTATGGGACAGGTATTATCGCCGCGCTCTCATGGTTAACATATCGGCATCATACACTAACGTGCGGTGTGCTTTTAAAACATAATTTTGCCGACCGATTGTTGCTCTGTAGGTTTCACTCTAAGCGTCACGTTGTCACGTCTACTTCCTCGATAGGAATAAGCACTAGTTTGTTATATTGTTAAATGGCTGTTATTATATTATTATTATTATTATTATTATTATTATTATTATTATTATTATTATTATTTTCATATACGAGTACGTTGACATTCTTAATTCTTAAAATAACTCTTTAATAACGATTTTAATCACATACCTTAATGTTCGTCCTCAGCACAAGACACTGCAACCTCGGTTTTAGTCCACGTGGATTAGACAAGTAGGTGTCATTTAATAATGGAAGCAGCTTATTGGTTGCAATATTGAAATTGAGGTGAGTGATTGGAGCGGCGTTATAAGAAATTGAAAACAATAATGAAATTAAATTTCAAAGATCCGCCGAATGTTATGCACGAGGCCGCTCAAAGACCTGCCGAATGTTAACCATGAGAGCGCGGCGATTATAGTCCATATTACCAGCACATTAACACTTCCCGTATTTTCACTATCGTGATTTGCGTCATTTGTTACAGAATATTGCCATTCATGTGACACAGGTATCCTACTTACGATTCTTTGTTTTTTCCAGTTTTATTTTCAAATTTTTTTGGTAGCCCATATTTAGACCCTACTACCTATAGAGGACCAGTTCGTCTTTCATTCAAAAAGTAATTATATGCAAATATCTATTGCAAGTATTGACCTTTAAGACTGGAAAAATTGTATATGAATAATTACTCTGTATGTAAATAAAGATTTCCAAGCAATATGCCACACCATTTTCCATTATTATCAGGAAAACAAAAGGTAGCCCATATTTCCACCTTCACCTCTACTGCATATATAACCAAAAAATGTGACACCAAGATTTAAAATTTAGAATTAAAAAAGAACAGAAGTGACTTTCGTTAATCTCAATAAAATATAATGATCCAAAAACTTAATGTTTATGTTCATATATATTTTATATGGGCTATGTCATCATCATCATCAACAACATTATATCTAGATTCAGCTCAAGACATTTGTTGTCTCTCAATCTTTTATTCAGTTGACCCAAATCTATTCTCGAGGTTAAAATAAAAATCAAGATGGTTCTTATTCACTTGTGACATACTGCCTGTTCTCTTCTCCTGATAAAACTCCACAGCCTCCACTACATTGTTCATTTTCAACTTTTTTTCCTGAATTTGTCATTCCTTTGAAGATAAAATCTGGTGCAGCTTAGTGAAGGTCTCAAAAAACTCGTCTGTGCAGTTTAAACTCTCTGGGATTCTGCTGTTCATGACCTAGATTTCACTTAAATAAAGAAGAGCCGCTTTAGAAGTAATGTGGAGAAGAAATTTTGCTTTAAATGGCATAATCCTGAAGTTAGACTACATTTCGTTATTGCATTAGTTTATTTGTATAACTCTATCTAAAATCAATATAGATCTCTTAATTTTGAATTCAATATTCTGAGTATATTAAGTTACATACATATATCGTTATTTTGTACTTAATTACAATTATTTTGCCCTCGCGTATGTTTCGCAAAAATTGGCATTGCAGTGAAGAAGCTCTAGACGGGGAACTTTTAACTCTGAAGTACTAAATTCAGTAAAATGAAAATCCAGATTATGCTCTTCATAATTAAAATTGCTCAGAGCTTAACAACCGACACTCAACATTTCCGTATTTAATGATTCATTAAATTCCTGTGCATGCATAGTGAACGAGTGACTATTTGGTACTGCTTTACGGGTACTTTCACCATGCACCCTCTTTTCTTTGAAGAGGTGGGAACCAAAGGATCAAATATGGTCATTTTGGGAGATCTCGACACTTTTAAGAAAAGCAGCCATTGCGAGCACTGTTCCTAGTTAAATAAAGTCGAACTACATCAGATCTGTGTTGACTTGTTTTTAATCTCTGTGTAAGTGAATCTCGTGACTTCAACTTGTGGTTTACGTTCACAGAAGGCAATAAACACAATGAAAGTGAGTTACACTTTTCTTTTCGGTCATGAACTATAATATACCATTTTTAGTTTATTGTATTTTAACTGGATGTGCGTGATATTAAAGATGCACAAATTATAGTATATACATTTTACAGTTTAGTAAAGGCAATAAAGTGATTATCTTTGTTTCGAGTGTACAATTATCTACTGAATGAAGGTGTATCTCGGGGAGATCTCGACAAGTGTACATGCCTGTGATTAGGTACACTCTATTCATTTATTATAGCACACATTGAATTGAAATTTTAGATACTTACTGCTAATAGATAATAAAACATACCCTACTAAAATTATTAATATATCTGCAATATCATGAGCATAGGGCTTATACTAATCTTCACCGCCAAAAGTATTAGACGGCTTCCTTCTGTGGAAAAACCTAACTTATTTTTGTCGTTTCCTATAGTTTCCAGACGTTATTATGTCTGAATCTTGCAGTTTTATTACTCTTCTGCCATTGAAGGAAGTGTTAGCAGCGGAACTGGCGACAGTTCTTCAAAGGAAGTATCAATAGATGAGGAATTAGGCAAGTCTAAATATCCTTTTGTAAATTGTGTTTGTGGTGTTTTTGGGGGAATGGTAATGTCTTCTGCAACGCGAATTTGACACCAATATTCGGCTAGATCCAGATCATACTCAAATTATGTTTAAATCCAAAAAAATACTTTAAGGTAAAAGACTTACTCTAGAGTAGCCATTCTTTTTTGTATTTTAAAGCTTAATGTATACACACATTAGTAAAAAAATGAAAGCGCTCTGATCAATACAGTCTAAACCGGTTATAACGACTCCGAATGGATCGCCAGTTTACGGTCGTTATAACCGATAGTTGCACAAACCGGGTTTTTGTTTCTTTTTGCTAAAAAATTCGTATCTCTAAATTTTATTCTGCACACTTATATGGTTAATGAAAAGTAACATATAATATGGCGATTAGAAAATAGGGAAACAAACGTCAGAATCGCGAAGGAATTAGGTGTTTCATACTCAACGATTTCTACAATTTAGAAGGACAGAGAGAAAATGCAGTCTATTTTAGAAAACAGATATATTCAACGCAGATGAAACTGGCTCGTTTTACAATATTACCCCAGATAAGACACTGAAATTTAAAGGTGATCAGACGAGTGGCTATCTAAGAAGTGGCCTGCTTTATGTGAAGGTTACAAGCCGCGAGCTTTCTTAAGGTTGAGGATCAGTGACAGGTTAGGTTTAGTTTGTACAGCTTTTGGTATGCCTTATGGGCTATATAAGCTTTTTTGTAGTTAGATGGATATAGATAGAAAGTGATTCTCTATCTCGCGTAATACAAAATGATAGTGGTACCACTGGGGTTTGTCATTAAAGTCATTATTGTCTGAGAAAATTATCCGTCGGGTAAACAAGAAACGAAGAACGACATTTTCCCAGTGAAGCTTGCCTCGACTGTTTAACAGACATACTGATTTGAAACCTACAATCTAACTGAAAACAAGAGTTTTAAAATAAGCGTTACATTGTTGTCAGTAATCCCCAAATACGTAACAAACAAAAATCAAAATTGGACGTTATACCCGATAAATTTCTCAGAAAATATGATAAAAATACGTCGTTTTATACGATAAGTCTTAATATGCGATTCGAACTAAGAGATTTTTTAAAATAAAGTGTTTATATAGGATATAGACGGGACCGTTATAGCCAATACGTCGTTAAAAGCGATGTCGCTATAAACGGTTTCGGCTGTAGTATTATATTTATGACGACTTGAAGATAGGCTATTTTTACCACTATTTTGCATGCGATAACAAGAAACTCCCCCTTCAACTGCTTCCAGGCCAACCTCCATCAATTCAGACAAACATCCTTCAGTTTATTGTTCCTTTCTTGCTATGGGATAATTTAAGAGGAACGCAAAACGTAGTAAACGAATTTTATTGTTGTTAGTTATTGTTGAGATTTATTTACTGTCATTCTTCTCAGCGTTCACGTCGCAAATGGAGGTACAGAACAAGAAAGAATTCTACACAAACCTTTAAAATCTCTGTAAATTCCTCTGACCACAAATGACATTGTTTTACCTCTGAAAACTACCTAAAAGTGTATGTAGAAGATTCGTCTGTAATATTCGGAAATTTGACCATGTAACGCCGTCTCTTGCGCTGCTCTCGTGGGCCCGTCTAAAGGAACGAAGAATCATACACGCCCTTTCACTTCTTTACAAAAGTTTACATAACTGTTCTCCAAATTACTTGTCTTCACACTTACAGTTTCTAACTACTTCACGAAATCAGCATCAATCTCTCCTTTCTATTCCTCGTCACAGAACTTGCCTATACACATCCTCCTACACTGTATCATTGTCTCGCCTCTGGAATACGTTACCTAGTGACGTCAGGGATTGCTGCACACTGTCACAGTTTAAAAGTAAATCAGAAAAGTATGTTTTATCTCACGAAATCCGTTTCTCAGAAGTTCCTAAATTTATGCCGAAGTTTTTATCTGTAGTAGTTTGGCAATAATTTCCTTTTGTTGGATTAACCTTTCTCTTATCTTTGTGCCAGGATACTAGAACAGTTCATTGTCCCTTAGTTAATAACAATGATGCTAAGTGATACAGTTATTTTGTGTCTCTATTTGTTGTATTGTGTTTTCACTTTTTGTGTGTTCTTTTTTTTGCATCATTTAATATGTTAGACTAATTTTTATTATTTTCAATTTCTATTTGTATGTTCAGTTGTTTTTTATGTCATATTCATTCTGTCACTCGTTATTACTGTAGATTAATTGTATTGATGTATAATTTTTCTTGTAGCTTTATTGTATTTCTGATGGTGTGGAAGAGAAGGCCTGATGGCCTTAACTCCACCAGAGTAAATAAATAAATAAAAACGACCACATTCAGCGGGGGATGATCAAAGTTAGCAACGCTGCACATGAGTTGCGAAATAAGGGAATTCTAAATTTAAGTGAGGAATATAGTTAATATAACCACTTTCATGTGTTAAAATAAACTCAGTTGTAATTACATTTGATTAGTTTCAGCTTATGTCAGAACTAGTTCTGATGATGGCTTACATAAAACTATATTCCTAAGTGGTATGTGTGTGTAATCAAGATGAATAATCTAAATTTAAACATATTATGTTAACAATGGAACCCCCTATGTCTGGTTTATATATCCCCTTAATGAATTTTTCGTAGATGGAGTCTAGCTAAATCGATTTCTCGCAACCGAAAATGGTAGTTTATATTATTTAATCAAAATCTTTAGATCCATTTTCAAGATAAAATTTACAACTTAATATAGGAATATACAAGAATTGCTCATATAATAGATACTTATAGGATACTGAATAAAGCCCTGTTATTCAAAACAGCATCATGCTTCCGTCATCATACTAATAATAAATCTGTAGCCGAAATTTTTCTGGTAATTTTCGATTTTCCAAAAATAATTGGTCCTAACATATATAATTAACCGCCCTCAAACCGAAAATCGCTTTTTTCAAATTTTTGTTTCTATGTCTGTCTGTCTGTCTGTATATTTGTTACCTTTTCACGCGATAATGGCTGAACCGATTTATATGAAAATTGGAATATAAATTAAGTTCTTTGTAACTTAGAATTTAGGCTATATGACATTCAAAATACGTTATTTAAAAGGGGGGTTATAAGGGGGCCTGAATTAAATAAATCGAAATATCTCCCTTATTATTAATTTTCACGAAAAATATTACATAACAAAATTTCCTTTAAAAATAATTTCCGATAAGTTTTATTCCATGCAAAATTCTGATAGGACTGATATTTAATGAGATAAATGAATTTCAAAATTACAATAACAACGCCATCTAAGGTGGTGTAATGAAATAAAAAACAAATGACTTCGTCTATAAGGGGCCTTGGACAACAACAATCGAAAGCTATGAAACATAGCCTACAGGGAATGTTTCTGTGTTTGTATGAAGTAATATCGGAAGCTAAATTAACCGATTTGTATAATTAATTATTAATTCACCATTGGAAAGTGTAGTTTCTCTAGATGGACATAATGCTATAATGTTATTACAGTAACTTCTGTGTGAATCGAAAACAGGTAAGATTAAAATAGCTTCTTGTGCACAGAAAAATTGACAGGCTATTCTGTACATTCGTTTCCTGTATTTCCTAAAATAATTTTTATGACCAAATGAGTGGTCTCTGGATCAAAATGATCGCATTTTAATTTTTAATACAATTTAAATTAAGTAACATAATAAACGATTTATCCTTCTATCAACACGAATGTTCCCTGGATCAAATGTCCTATTTTAATTATGTAATAACTTTATATTTATTTCTAACGGGTGCAGCGGAGCGCACGGGTACGGCTAGTATATGTAATAAAGAAAAAAATGAAGCAATTAAAATGAAGCACATAGGGGCTACTTCTTTGAAATATCGGAGGGGCACGACTTCGAGAGAACTTTAATTTCTGTTTCCCAAAAAAATTCCTTACATGTTATTATATAAAATATGATCGTCTGATTTTTCATACAATACCGTGGAAAGTACTTAATTCAAGATGGTTGAAAACTATGACCTTTATGCGCTACGTTTTCTCTTTCAATGCTTCGTCCACCCTTAGTTTATCCTTGCAGCGATGACGAGTATATTAGTTTCACTGTCACTACTACAACCCACTTTATCAATGTTTCCGTTCACTGCAGTTTCATTTTCAACAGTTTTCTTTATAAAAATTATGTATTATTAATAGTTACATCGAAATCACTGATCATGATCACTTAACAAGCACACACCTGCAACGATGATCATCACAAGAAACGATCTCTGAAACTGAATGTTGTTAACGGTTACTTTTAAGACCTGCCCATGGACAGAACACTATGAATGAATGAATAATCATCATACTTTATAAGTTATCATAAATGAAAATAATAATTCAGTTCATTATCTACTCTCTATGATTAAACATATCAATTAATTTACAAAAACAATGCATACATGATTATATTAAGAGTTTAACGAATGTGGCATACCTTATTTGTACAACAATGGACGAGGCAGGAAATGGACGTGCTTGTACGAAATCTAGTTAACATAAAACATTCATATTCTTTTACACTCGCACAATGAAAAATTGTGATAATAACATATTAATATGTGGTTTATGATTAACTAATATTGTTGTCCGCAAGTACATATAAAAACAATTATAACGTCTCTACAGAAAAAAAAAAACTTAAAAATATCATCTCCCTCTGCCGGAATCATTAAAAAAACGTCAAATAAATAGAGGAAGACGGTAAAATAATAGTCTTGAAAACACTAGATTTAGCATACAAAATCTTAAGTCTGATTAGTGAACTAGGTTACTAGTCAGCAATCGGGGGCAAAGAACTGGTCACATTACGCCATTATCTCCTGGTTTTGCTGCCTCATAAGCAGGGGCAGGTATTTATGGAGATTAATTTTATCATTTGTGTTTTTTTAATATTGGTGTCGGCGGAGATTGTTGGAGATTGATTTGTACTCTTGGCGGAGATTAATGGAATCCGCCAATGGAAATTTTGGAAAATACAATTATTTTGGAATTATTCCAATATTAACTCAGTATGGATATTACTTTCCAAATAATTAACATTAAAGGTTCGTTGGATTCCGCTAAAGGTGCGGTATGGCCAATAGACAATATTAAATTTGTTGGGTTGAGATTGTATTTAACACACATTCATTAGAAACCAAAAAAAAAAAAAATCTTCAGCCCTCAAATTAACACTTTCAAATTATTAGTGAAATGTTGAATTCTCCGTCTTTTGAGTTCTACTAATGCAATCATAACACCTGGAATACCATGTAATGTAGCATACCTGGAAATATAACAAATTCAAGTGAAAAAAACTCAGAATATGAATTTCGCTCTAAAACGACGCAAGGGTAATAATTCGCGAATGAGTTTATATTCGCTTTTAGAACTCCATTTCGAGGTTTGTCGCGATTGTTTTATCCGCATATTATTAACCAGAATCACTTAATTCGTAAAGATTCGTTAAAAATCTGTGTACCGGTATCTATTATGTCGTGATTTTCTAATCTCCATAAATACCCTGCCCTGTTCATAAGTGATGCCTTATTGCTACCACTTATGAGGTTCCAACCATCGGACAGCCGACTAAACAAAATTCTTTATTATTATTTCCTCCAGGAAATACTTATGCCTTTTACCGTCCGAATGCAATAGTTCGTAGTTTTGAACTGAACTGAAGAATGTGGATCATAAACAAAGAACTGGAGTCACCGTTGCATCATGTGTGGAGATTCACTGATTTCAAATGCAGGAGGAAAGAAAGAGAGAGAGAGAGAGCATTGTGAGTTGCGTCAATGACGTGGTCATGGGACGGGCAGGGCATAGTTGCGCCCCACGGTCAGATAAGATGCAGCAGATAAAAAAGGGTCCCTGTTTTGTAGGCATAGTTGCGCCCCGTTCCCATCAGGTAGCAGAATGGGCAGGGCATAGTTGCGCCCCACGGTCAGATAAGATGCAGCAGATAAAAAAGGGTCCCTGTTTTTGCATAGTTGCCCCCATGACGAAATAGGCCCCGACGAAATAGGTAGAGAAAAGGACATTACGGGAAACTCGAGCCTCGTAATCAAACTTATTGAACGATTTAATATTCATTATCGATACCGTTGAAATGAACACCATGAAGTTGGCAGTACTTTATTAACTGTTTTTCTACTGTTTATGCAGTGAATATCAATACCCTACCGCTAAAATGAACACCATGAAGTTGGCAGTACTTTATTAACTATTTTTCTACTGTTTATGCAGCGATTATCAATAGCCTACCGTCAAAATGAACACCATGACGTTGGCAGTACTTTATTAACTATTTTTCTACTGTTTATGCTGTGATTATCAATATCCTACCGTCAAAATGAACATCATGAAGTTGGCAGTACTTTATTAACTGACATATCTCAAATGAGTGAGCAGTTGGAATATGGGGCCTTAGCAGTGTTGGCATTTTATTAGTGATTTTCACACCGTCTGTGGCGTATAGTGAGGTTAATTTAAAATGAATGTGAAAAGGGTAAAGAGATAATAATTCACAATGGTTCTAAGTTTAAATTTTCGAAACCCTGTACCGTAGGGTTAAGATATCGATGTACAAACAAAAAATCCAGTTCATTTATTGTGTGTGATCGATAAAAAAAGTGTTATTTTAAATAGCAAAATTGATCATATGCTAGGCCTACCTGATTTCAATGCAGCTATCACAGTAATATTTTTAAGTAATTTATTTATTTTATGACAATCACTTTCGTGTGTACTATGCCCATCGGGGTGCAACTATGCCATGTCCATTCTGCTACCTGATTTCTTCGGGGCGCAACTATGCCATGTCCCTTCTGCTACCTGATTTCTTCGGGGCGCAACTATGCCATGTCCATTCTGCTACCTGATTTCTTCGGGGCGCAACTATGCCATGTCCATTCTGCTCCTGATTTCTTCGGGGCGCAACTATGCCATGTCCCTTCTGCTACCTGATTTCTTCGGGGCGCAACTATGCCATGTCCATTCTGCTACCTGATTTCTTCGGGGCGCAACTATGCCATGTCCATTCTGCTACCTGATTTCTTCGGGGCGCAACTATGCCATGTCCATTCTGCTACCTGATTTCCTCGGAGCACAATTATGTCATGCCTAGGCCTTCCAATTGACCGCGGGGCGCAACTATGCCATACCGCATGGGACAGCTCACGCTGTCTATGGATTTGAAATAACCTTTTGGTTTATGTCATAGTTCATCTTCCAAACAAAAAATATTTATGTTTTTCTTATCATGAATTACTCTTCAAATTATTTTAGGGGAGAAGACCCTCTATTAATTTTATTGAAGGCGACGCCCCGGGCTGTGTAAGTAAAGGGGGCAGAAAGTGCCTTGTTCTCCCCCCCCCCGAAGTCGGCGCCTATGGGAGTGTATCAAAAGTAAGTTTACCTAGAATTGAAAGTTAGCAAGAAGAAACCTTAAAGAATTGCTACGATAAAACAAAGTACGGTGTCGATGTCGTGTCAATGTTGCGTCTTGAAAGTTGCGTGAATTCTGTAATTCCAACGGGTGACAATGCAGTGATGCTGCCGTCTGTTTGTCCAGCCCTGGAGCCACGCCACGCCACGGCACGACGCGTGCGCTGCCCTCCATATTGATTTTCGTTCAGTGTTTCATCTCGTACGTGCGATGTGTGTCAGGGGTGCTGCAATTAGCAAAGCACGCATCATTTCCCGAGGAGCACCCGCGTCCGAGAAGTAGGTCAACATGTCGCCACTCCGAAACTTAATCAATCCTAGAGTCATCGCGCCCTCTCCCCAAGCCTCAAGACTGCGCCTACATAATGGCGAAAGCCTTTCGAGAAATGACAGAAAGGTTAAAAATTCCAGCGGTGTCGCTTGCGTAAGAACTTAAGGCGGTCACATCGGACTGTTTTCCGTGGAATAAAAATGTTCACAAGTTTTCCGAATGTCTTTCCACTGGAGAAGAAATATACGAGAAAAACAGATCGATGTAATCAGTTCTCATTTATTTAAAAAAATATATTTATTTAACTAGCTAGCTAGCGAGTACAAATTAAATCATCATCATCTTCACTACACGGAGTAGGTAATATTGCCTGTTCCGGCTTCACAGTTTATCCCTCCATCGTCCCTTAGGTCGTCCTACGTCTCTTCTTCCAGTCGCTTTGTAATTTAATAAGAGTTTTGGTAGTCTGGTGTCCTCCATTCTACTGTATTTATATGTTGGAACCATCTATCTCTATGTTCCTTTATTCTTCCATTCATGCTAAAGATGTGTAGTTCTTCTCTGATATCTTCATTTCGAAAGCGATCAGATCTTGTACATCCTTTTGTTCTCCTTAAAAATGTCATTTCAGCACTTTGTATTTTATTTTGAATTCTTTTTGTGTTTACCCAAGTTTCTGATCCATAAAGAAGAAGAGGAGTAGCCAAATTAAAATTATATAAAAAAATGTTTCTAGCCACTACCGTAAGAGCCAGGATCGTGTACGGTGTTGTCTTAGCCCATAAATTAACATAAAATTTACAAGGACAGTTTACTAAATATAGTAATTAACTTAATTCAAACCAATAAATAACACACAAGAGCAAAAAAAAAAAAAAAAGGAAAGAAGAAAGCGAAAAAGAGAGAAAAAACACATTTAATATAAATTGACTATCAGACAGAAGCCAATTATATTTAATAAAAACATGAATATAGTCGACAGAAATAAAGGGTAAAAATTACACACATTTGTTAATATTATATATCATGAATTTCTTTTTTAAAAGCTTCAATTTTAAAATATTTCAAATTTGGAAAATGGTTCGTAATTTTATTATAAAGTTTTGGACCGAATCTAGCACCATGTTTAAGAGCTGCACTTGTATGACATTTACTGTAGGCTCAATTAATGAGAAAGTAGACTTTTGTCTTCGAGTCCGATATTCATGTCGATTAGATTTATGTTTTATTTGATTTCTGTGGTAGTAAGTTAGTAAACTATATTTATAAATTTATTCAATAGTTAATACTTTAAAATCTGTGTAAATTAAATTTGTTGGGTAATCCATATTTTTGGTTTTGGTCATGGAGGAAAAGAGTCGTCATTCAAGGCAGAATTAAAAGCACTATTGCCTTCTGTTGTGGAAATATTGTTTGTCGTTATCTTCAGTGTGAAAACAGAAAGAAAATGAAGTACAACAAAATAAAACACGGTATCAGAAGAACTATCGCACCATCCTGCGAAATTAAGGTTCATAAAAACTAAAACATATATAATATACTGGGTGAACTGTAAGCAATGTCATTAATTTCTGAGGGTTATTCTTTCAGATTCTTTCAAACAAAAAACGTATAATAAAATTTTGCTCATTTCTGCTTCCTTTTCGAGATAAAAATTATTTTACTTAAACATTTCATAGCGTGTTTTGGGAAAGCCATAGATTGAATTCCCAATATACACAGTCAATTTAAGAGAGAAGCGTATTGTGACAACAAATTATTGAAAGAATTAATAGGAACTACAAGAACAGAAACTAAAGTAAACAAGAAGTACAAGAATAACTCGAGCAAGATAATAACAGGAACTACAAGAACAAAAAGTAAAGTCAACAAGAAGTACAAGAATAACTGGAGCAAGATAAAAATAGGAACTACAAGAACAAAACGTAAAGTGAACAAGAAATACAAGAACAAGATAATAATAGGAACTACAAGAACAAAAAGTAAAGTGAAGAAGAATTACAAGAACAAGATAATAATAGGAACTACAAGAACAAAAAGTAAAGTGAACAAGAAGTACAAGAACAAGATAATAATAGGAACTACAAGAACAAAAATAAAGTGAACAAGAAGTACAAGAACAAGATAATAATAGGAACTACAAGAACAAAAAGTAAAGTGAACAAGAAGTACAAGAACAAGATAATAATAGGAACTACAAGAACAAAAATAAAGTGAACAAGAAGTACAAGAACAAGATAATAATAGGAACTACAAGAACAAAAAGTAAAGTGAACAAGAAGTACAAGAACAAGATAATAATAGGAACTACAAGAACAAAAATAAAGTGAACAAGAAGTACAAGAACAAGATAATAATAGGAACTACAAGAACAAAACGTAAAGTGAACAAGAAATACAAGAACAAGATAATAATAGGAACTACAAGAACAAAAAGTAAAGTGAAGAAGAATTACAAGAACAAGATAATAATAGGAACTACAAGAACAAAAAGTAAAGTGAACAAGAAGTACAAGAACAAGATAATAATAGGAACTACAAGAACAAAAAGTAAAGTGAAGAAGAATTACAAGAACAAGATAATAATAGGAACTACAAGAACAAAAGTAAAGTGAACAAGAAGTACAAGAACAAGATAATAATAGAACTACAAGAACAAAAATAAAGTGAACAAGAAGTACAAGAACAAGATAATAATAGGAACTACAAGAACAAAACGTAAAGTGAACAAGAAGTACAAGAACAAGATAATAATAGGAACTACAAGAACAAAAAGTAAAGTGAACAAGAAGTACAAGAACAAGATAATAATAGGAACTACAAGAACAAAAAGTAAAGTGAACAAGAAGTACAAGAACAACAGGAACAAGATAATATTAAGAACTACAAGAAGAAAAAATGAAGTGAACAAGAAGTACAAGAATAATTCGAGCAAGATAAAAATAGGAACTACAAAAACAAAACGTAAAGTGAACAAAAGTACAAGAACAAGATAATTTCTGAACAAGAAGTACAAGAACAAGATAATAATGAACTTTAAGTACAAGAACAACAGGAACAAGATAATATTAAGAACTACAAGAAGAAAAAATGAAGTGAACAAGAAGTACAAGAATAATTCGAGCAAGATAAAAATAGGAACTACAAAAACAAAACGTAAAGTGAACAAGAAGTACAAGAACAAGATAATAATAGGAACGGCAAGAACAAAAAGTTAAGTGAACAAGAAGTACAAGAATAACTCGAGCAAGGTAAAAAATCGTCAGAGGTCTGAGAAAATTCCTATCATTACATGTAACGTCTATACAGAAATTAGATAACGAAATTAGTGTAAATAAATATAATTTCTGTAAGAGTCAAGTTTGTTTAATGAACGGAATGAAATAAGCTATGAATAACAGTCTATCCAAATTTTAAAACCTCTTCTTAGCCTTTCTTCTCATTTAGCAATAGCTGCGTATATATATATATGTATTAAAAAGTATAGGTATTACTGGACTCCCAAAGATCACTTACGAAGTGATACAATTAGAGAGCAGCTGAATGTATTCAACTTAAATAACAGAATCTTAGAGAACAAACAAAACTGGATCCATCACATTACCCTTATGACTGAAGACAGACCAGCAAAACAAGCATTGCACTATCACCCGAAAGGAAAACGTGACATACGAAGAAAGATGACCTTTGAGACGAAACAGGTTTAAACGGCCTACCTTGATAGTTGATGATGATGATGATGATGATGATGATGATGATGATGCTGTTTTGGTATAACAGAAGACGGGTTTTCTTGAGAATCGATATTCCAATATCACTTATAGGATTCAATATTTGTCTTTCTGCGGCTGGGACTGTTACATTAAGATCGTGGGCGTGGAGCGGGGGTCGTAATGATGGAACATTTGAGGGCCCGAGACTCTGGACTCGATCTTGTGCACCTGTTCCGATCGCGAGGTCAGAGTCCTCCTCATTAGGCGGCGGATTCGACTCGCAACCCCTCATCCCGTGACAGAAACCATTAGTGCGGCGAGATCTCGACCTGTTACCACCAGGTGTCGCTCTCTACACTCTTATTTGCCTCCCAATTTCTTCCTTCACTTGCCAAGTAGTGCTGTACACGTGGGTTATAGCACAGGCTGGAAACCCAGTAACCCGGTAGATATAATTGAAGATTTGATTAGAACTTATTAATCTTTGCGGTTTCCTAGGCGAAATTCAAAGTCAAGGAAATTATAAGATAAATTTTAAATAAGGATTATATAGTTTATGATGAAAAGGAGATACTGCTGTTCTTCTCATTACAAATAATTGAATTAGTCATTTCTAAAAGGACCTTGTAGAGCAGGTTTAGCGTTGCTAAGATTGGGGGCATGGAAGGGTAATAAGACTGTTAACGAAGAAGGAGAGCGCCTTTGTCCACTGTGCGGAGAAAAGGACTCCTATAGACATATTTTACTGCAGTGTGTCGAATTGAACATAGCCGGAGAAAATATCTACCACCCTCGATGCTAAGTCAGAATAGGAGTTCGCTTGAATATCTTAACCTCATGGGGAATAGAGAATACTAATAAAAGACTATGAAGATTGTATAATTTATGATGATTTATGATGAAAAGGATAGTATTAGAGAACTCTCCCGAGATACTGCTGTTCTTCTCATTACAATAACAGAATCAGACATTTCTAAAATGCCCTTAATCCAAAATTACAACAGCAATCAGATCTCCATAAAAATTACCTTACTTCAGTATCTTTTACAGTTCATGAACACATAACTTGAATTTATTCCGAAACATTGAATTTTCTTTAATTTACTTCCTTACTGAGAAATAATTCCCCCATTCGTATATTTTTTCAACGATTTTAAATACATTATTCCCTATAAAATCTCCAAAATTTAACAGATTTCAAAAGGGTTCTTTCAGTGCATGTAAAACATCGTAATAAACAAATCCTGAGAATTTCAGCCTTCTGGATTAAACAGAAGTTGAAAAAATTCCGTTATTTATGGAAAAACTAAACTTACGAGAAAAAAAAAGCGTTTAAATGAGACATACGAGTACTACGCATTCTTTCCAGAAAAACGAAAAGTTGATGTGGATGTAACTTCAATATGATCATATGAGGGGGTCAGAAGCAAAGGGATATAAGTACATTTAAGTTATTTGTGAGAAAATGTGGTTGAAAGTACTTAAGATTTCGTAAATTTCTTGAATTGTTTATTTCAATTTTAGTGTGTGGTGTGATTAAACTTTAAATGTTTTAGCTTGCACTAAATGAATGAATGAATGAATGAATGAATGAATGAATGAATAATAATAATAATAATAATAATAATAATAATAATAATAATAATAAACAAGACAAAGTCGAAAATAATTATAGAAATAAGATGAAAGATAATACGAGTTAAACAAGAACAAAGGGAACAAATAATTATAGAAACGACAAGATGAAAATAAAGTGAACAAGAGGTACAAGAACAATGGGAGCAAGACATAAAATAGGAACTACAAGAACAAAAATTAAAGTGAACAAGAAGTACAAAAACAACAGGAACAAGATAATAATAGGAACTACAAGAACGAAAAGTAAAGTGAACAAAAAGTATAAGAATAACTCTTAGAAATGTCACTTGTACCCCTTTGCTTCTGACCCCCTCATATATGATATAGTATTTTAAAGAGGAAAAATCACAGAACAAATAAAAAAAAAATAATATAAATATATATATAATTTTCCGCCAAAAATCCGTAATTATTCAAAGAATGGGATTAACATTAAAACTTGTATATCCCGTCTCACAAAATCTAAAAATTAAAGTGGATGCAATAATTTACTCTTTACTATTCTAATACTATATACAATTTATATTATGTATCGAATCCTCCTCTGAGCACGAGAACATTCTCTTTCAGAGAAGTACTAGAATTTTGTTAATTTGTAATTTCTTTGCATTGTATTTTTCTGGCAATAAACATGATGATGATGATGATGATGATGATTATTATTATTATTATTATTATTATTATTATTATTATTATTATTATTATTACTGTAGTCGATATGCAATTTTAAAGAGGAAGAAACCAAATAATGTACAGGCACTAGAAAAACGAAATATAAATCAAAATTTTCACCCAAAATCCAATACAGTTTCCCCTTAAATTATCGTATATTCATGAAGTAGAAGAAAAGATGAAATTTATTTTGTATTTTACGTGCGTCTCATCTGTAAAAAAATAACATTTATAGGTCTCTCTCTAATTGCTACATAAAATTAGAAGCAAGTAGAAACTCTTGGAGCGCCTTTTCCTCAAGGTTATGGATTTTGCGGAGGAGCTGATGTGTATGACGTAGAGTGTGTATTTTTGGAAGAAAGATTTGTATTGCAGCGAAGAGTTTTCTTTGCACAAAACAACGGCCGTGACTCACTACCAACATGTTCAACTTGATATTACTGTGTCATATTTTGTAATGGGAACAAGAATAGCCAGCAAATCGCGTGGGGGTTTACGCCTCTTTCGTGAAAACTCAGCAATATCCCGCTTTGTGCAGCAGTGAAGGTGAGGTTGCCCTAACACTCATATTTCATTAAGTTGTTTGACACTATGCAATGAAGGAGAAAAGGTGCGTTTAGATCCTTTCTCATACAAGCCATACGTTTGTGTATTTCTTGTTGCTCTTGTCCATTGTCCTCTTGCAGTCCTTTTGCAGAAGTTTTACCAGCGATGTCTCGGTCTGCCACTATTCTTCTTCCTTAATTTGTGGCCACATATCGTCGCTGGCTATATCTAACTTCGAAACATGTCCTTCAAATTTCCATTTTTTGTTGCTTTGCACAAATTGATACACCTTTAAACCATTTCGCCTCGTCAATACTCTATTGTTAATTCTGTTCTTCAGTGACATATTTCCCCCTCAGTTTCTTTTGATACAGTTGAAGAACATTTTCTCTTTTCTTTTAATCATGTTCGATCCACTTGTTCATTTATTAATGTGTCTATGAATTCATTTCATTATTCATTTACTCATCCATTCATTCGTTCACTAATTCATTTTACTCTCAACTCACTTGTTAATACATCCATACAGTTACCCAAGCTTTTAGTCATTCTATTACACATCTATTCATTAATTCATTCGTTTATTAATTTTTTTATAAATCCTTTACTCTTTCGAACATCCTTTTGTTTATTTACCAATTTCTCTCTTTCATTCATTGTATTGCCTTAATTCATTCACTCATTCATTTGCCATTCATTTTATTATTAATTCACGCGTTCATTCAATTATTCATTAGTTTATTCATTTATTTTGCTGTCTACTTAATAGTTAATTAATCAGTCCAGTCACTCGTTTTTTATTCATTTATTATCCATTGACTTGTTAATTAATCCATCTATTAATTAGTTCATTCATTCATTTGTTAACTAACCAATATTTCATTCATTACTCCATTTATTCTTGTCATTTATTCGTTCCTTAATCCATTCATAAATGCTTTTTATTCTTTATTTGATGATTCAGTCACCCGTTTATTCATACTACTATTAATTCATATATTCATTCATTTTATTATCCACCCATCCATCCAGCAATCCATTAATTAATACACTTAGTCTTTTATGAATTCGTTGTATCAGTCACTAACTCGTTTATTAATATATTCATAATTCCGTTTATCAATTTATTTCATTATTCAGTAACTCGTTAATTCACGCTTACATAAATTAGTTTATTAAATCATTTTATTATTCAGTCATTCATTCATTAATTCTTGTATTAATTAATTATATTAGTCATTAACTCGTTCATTAATCCATTTATATATATGTATATGTCTATTCATTTAATTATTCAGACACTCGTTCATTCATACTTCCATTAATATATTTATCCATAACTTTTATATTCATTCACTCTTTCATTAATCCATTCATGTATTCAGTCATTCCACAATTCATTTACTTGTTCATTCGTTCTTCCATTAATTTACTTATTCATTCATTTTATTATTCCTTCACTCGTTTCTTTAGATATTTATTAATTGAATTTGTAATTCATTCACTCCTTCATTAATCCATTCAAAAATTCGTTTAATTTTTATTATTCATTTGCACTTTCATTTATCCTTCCATTAATTAGTTTTTTCATTCAATTTATAATTAATTTGCTCATTTACTCGTTTATTTTTCATTTTTGATTAATTTGTTTATTTTTTCATTTTTTATTCATTCACTCCTTTTTTAACCCATTCATGCATTTGTTAATTCTATTTCTTTGTTTGATTACTATTCACACGTTCATTCATTCATCATTCATTTATTCATTCATGTTACTATTCGATAACTCGTTCATTAATTCAGTTATTCGTTTTTCATTCATTTGATTATTAATTTACTCGTTCACTGACTGAATTTATTATTCATTCACTCGTCAATTCAACTATTTATTCGTTCTTTTTAGTATTAATTCACTCGTCCATTCGCCTATTCATTCATTGGTTTCATTACTGATTTACTCTTTCTCCCGGTGTCATCTACTCCTTCATTAATCTATTAATTCGTTTCTTCATTCATTTCATCATCCGTTCCTGCACTCGTTTTTCATTTATTTGTATCATCAATTCATTCATTCATTCATTCGTCCATTGTTTCGTATATTCATTCATTTTATTTACTTGTTCATTCATTTAATCATTAATGTATTCTTGAATATTTAGTTAGTGCTTACACCGAGTTGAACCGAACTTGGTAAAGAGTTTGTGTCACAAATAGTTTTAGATGCATCTCGTGCACCTGACTTCAGAACACTGAATCCTCTTCCACAAAATGGAACGACTTGGATTTTTGTTAGTAAAACATGAGATACAAATTTGTTAGGTGTCAAGGATTAAAATATATGTAGAAGAAAAAATAAATCGAAAGTGCACATCGCCCGTCGCTGCTAGAACATAAAAGATACAGATCTAAAAACACACAAACTATAAACGATAGATCATTACAATAAGGAATAGGAAGTGCATTTCAATATTTAAATCTTTGTGTTGTACGAGTAGTTTACAGTATATGTTGCGCTTCTCAAATTATTTAATCAGGAAATCATTTGTAGGTGGAACAACTATTCACAAGGGATCATATTTACTTTTTCACACGCACTGAAAAGCATGAGCGCCTCATAAAGCGTGCTTCTGTTCAGAACCAAGACAACAAAAATACAGATCTAAGCAGAAAGGTGTTGATTTCTAAACACCGTGCTGTTCTGTGTTGATAAGGTTTGTGCAAACTGGAGTCACTTGAATTTCCATCGCTGTGTTGCAGTGAAACTTTCTTCCTACTCTTAATGCGTTCATTTAATTAAAGCTTTCCCCGTTTACCAGAAAGGTAGGAAGATGAATAGGCCAGATACAAGTTTATAAGAATAGCAACTCCTGTTCTAAATTAATAGGTGGCGGCACCATACAGGCGCATCCGTTGAACAACCGTACCGACAATAATGAATGGGGGAGACGGAGTTTGAACGATTGGAATATCGAATGAGGGCAAAGTAGCACGCTACGAATTCAAATTTATGGAGACTTGGTTCGCTCCAGATATGCGTGTTGGGAAATTACGCGCTACACATCTCGCCTTCTATTGGACTTTGATTCATTTTACCGTATGTTGCGTTCCATAAATTTGAAATATATACAAAGGAAGATGAGGTTAGAATATACACAGTCTTCAGAATAAACACGCGCCCACACGAAATAAATACCAATATAGTAGGAGTGTTCTATTTTAAAGAAGATTTCAAATGCAATGACCGACAAACTTCGCTTTAGTTCTATTACAGTAAAGTCAACCCCTTGACAGGCCAAATCGGCTCAGACGGTGGCGAGAGGTTAAGATTTTCACTTTTACGGACAGTTGACATGTAATGGCAGTAGGGATGTCAGTTCTACATACCCGCCCCCTCAACCCCCAAAGAAATATCCCTGATACTCATTTCTGTTAGGGGCTGAGTAGACTCCAGGGCTATAGTGCGGCTGGAAGGATTAGAATAATAAGAAAATTCATAACCCCATCGGAATCGAACCTGCGACCTTCCGTTTTACAGCGACGCTACCACGCGCCTCACAGAGTTCTGTTACGTAACGTGAATCTACGACACGGTACCACAGCTTTACTTCCCTCCCGGATTCCATGCTAAGGATTTTGTGGCTCTTCAAATTCCATCGCCATGAGCCTGGCTTGAACCCACGTCTTTATATCACAATTCTCAATATTTATATTTCCTTAAAATTAATATATTATTATAAAAACAATGTAACATAACTGATAATGCGAGCACATTGTCGGTGCAAGATTCCAACGGATGTTTGCCTGAAAACAGGTTTCACTTTGTAATGCGAAAAGTGACATGGGCAAGTAACAGCCCTCTTAGCCGTAATTCAGCGCGTCAGCTTTCGGCAATAAAATTTCGAAACCAAATGAAGCCATATTTAAAATGGAGTTGCCTGTACTAAAACCAAACGAAGCTATATTTAAACTGAAATTTCTACTTCTGAATCTAAGTCTCTTCTAACTTGATTTCAAAGCAAATTTACGTAAAACAGTACTTATTCATCAACAAACCGATTATATAAACAATCAACCATGTTGGATTCGCAATGCGTGATGGGAAAAGTGGTACGAAAGTGGGCTTCCCTTTGGCTACTGAAGAAATTGTCTTAATTTGAAACCAAGCCACAGTAGAGTTGTCTACATTTTGATTCTAAAGCGCACAGTTGTGCTATTTTCGCTCTGTTCTGTTGGTTTTTTAACTTAAAGAGTTCCATAATCACATTCAGCACACAAAATTCTATGATAAACAATCAATATCTCGAAATTGCAAAAAATGGAATTGTCTAACTTTGATACTATGTTCCTCAAATAATAATTTACTGGGAGTTATACTGAACGCCGTGTAAAACTAAATATGGAGCCGACAGATTTTATTATAAAATTCACTATTTTCTGCAAGCCAATATTAAAAAGTAAGGGGTTAGCGCGTCTGGCCGCGAAACCAGGTGGCCCGGGTTCGATTCCCGGTCGGAGCAAGTTACCTGTTTGAGATTTTTTCCGAAGTTTTTCCTCAAGCCAATATGAGCAAATGCTAGGTAACTTTCGGTGTTGGACGCGGGACTCATTTCACCGGCATTATCACCTTCATCTCATTCAGACGCTAAATAACCTAAGATGTTGATAAAGCGTCATAAAATAACCTACTAAAATAAAAAAGGTTAATAATATCTACCAACAATATTAGGAGTTGCAAATGTAACTTATATCACGAGTACAATATAATCACAAACGAAAATGATACAGTATCAACTTGCAAAGTTATTCAATAATAGTTTAATTGATATAGGTGTAATAATAATAGTAACAGGAATAGTTTTTGATTATAGATTTCGATGTTTTATTAATAGTGTATGATAAAACGCAACTGATCATGTACTGTTTGTCTATATCTGACAAACTGAGTGTCCAATATTATCAAATTAGCCAAATGGATCGAAAGTTATTAGTATGGGACATGCATACAGTCATAGAGACATGAGCATGTAATAAGCCCCTTTCATTAGTGAGTCGAGTTTAATCTACAGTTTTGCATTCTGCATTGAACAACACGTAACATAACTGACCGAATGACAAAAGGGCCAAATTGGGCTTATTTGGGTGTTTAATCGAACAACCAACAGGCACAGAAAAATACATGCTTAGTGTAAATTGTGTTCTCTGTGCTTTAATCAAATTCCCTCTTGAATTCATCAATGCTGAAGAGATGCACAATAGATTAAAACATTCAATGCTAATACAACAATACTTGTTCAGCAAATATTGATATTATCCACGTTTGTCAAAAATAGATATTACGATTTAATAAATTGTTGTATTTGAGTAATTATTGTGTTATCTGATAAAGGCTCGCAGTGAGCTGAATTACGCGTTCACGAATTATTTTTTGTTAGAGACGGCATTTAAATCAGTGTGATCTGTAATGGTAGTTTGTTGTGGATAACAAAATTATTGGTAAAGATTTTTCGAAATACCACTCCTCATCATAGAATTACATTAATCTTGATAGCTCTTTCGACTCTTAAAATTACTTATTTTATTTGGTAAAATTACTATTGGTCGGATAGCTAGAACTAAAAGTCATATTTCTTATCCTCGCATAGCTCATGCATTTTGTCAAGACACTCGCGATGCGCAGTGGAGGGGGTAGGAATAGAAGGGAAGGTCGGGCGTGTGTCTACCGAGTTCAATGCAAAGCTTACCCATTCCCCTATAATTCGTAAGTAGACTCATCCGATCTCGTGCGCAGCTCTGTAGGAAGAGTGGGTGAGTGTCTTGAGCATGAGCTATATTTGTCCTAAAGCAGGCATGTCAAGGACACGGGCAAGGTTACGAAATGTTGTCTATCAGAATGCACTTTGTGAGCGCTCTGGTTCGAGTGGCCGAAAGAGAAGCCCTCAGTCAGGGATGTACAGTACGATTATTTAGTCCTGAGAGTCGGCGGCGATGTGCGCCTGGGTCAGGCGAGTCCATTAAGTTATGCCAAGGGTTGTTCAGGTTACTCTGTCGCCTGCAGTCCGGCCGATCTGATGTCACGCATACGGTATAGCGTTGTGTTTCCAGTACAGTTAAGCTGTACTGCATTCCTTTACCGACCGCTCGCCCTTTTCTCTACTCCGGAACTATCTCCACTACTCCTATTACTTCCCCTCTTTCGCG